>CABHPR010136172.1:0-27267 GCA_902168415.1 Peromyscus melanophrys
TCATACTCCTTCCCAGCATAAGCTGCCTTCAAAGTCCTTCTGAAATTTAGTTAAAATGAATGGAAGATGAACTTAGTAGTTCTTACCTGGTTTTAAAAGAACTGCAACTGTGTATTTATATTATTATTTTTTAATTTGGTGCAAAACTAGGGAGCAGAGAGCTTCAGCAGAGCAGAATCTGGATAATAAGGTGTTGAAGGCAGTAGCCAATTATAGTCCTTTTTTGCAACCAATTTTACAAACTAAGGAAGAACTGGGCTGAGAGAATTAAACTGGCAAAAAAGATGGGCTAAAAAATAATGATGAACAATTATGCAAACACATACATATCACTGCTAAAAAGCTATGGCGTGATTATGAAACCTCAAACAGTGGTTCATAATTTATGTGAATGCGTTACTCTGGAACTTACTTAAATACAGTGTTAACTCAAGGATAATATTCTTAGTTTACTGTTCATCATATTAAAGGGCATTTCAGGAACTGAATTTCCTCTAAAAACTAAAACCAAAACCAGAAAAACAACAAACAAACAAACACCAAGGAGGCAATAAGTCTCTTACTGCCCGTGTGCAGCTCTCATATTTCACCCCATTTCCAAACAGAAAGCAGAGACACTTGGAAAGCTGCACCCTAAGGAGCGGAGAAGCCATCGATGGCTCACAGAAGCCTTCTTTTCTGGTCTAGTCTCCATATATTATTAATTTGTATTTCTATTAACTCCAGCTATTAGTTCATCTCTCCCAGACACCAAGCCTTTTCCAGGGGAGAGGAGACAGGGTTGCTATTCTTAGGCATCCCTGTGTGTAATGAGGCCGGAGAAAATGAAATAACACCACTTGGCTTCTTTAAAAATGACAGAGATGGCTTGGGGTGGATAATGCAGGGGTGGTTAACATGACCTTTCCCCGCAAAAAGGTATAACAACACAGGTATGTTTCTGAAGTACTTAATTAAGCCTTTAGCAGCGAGTGTGGGAAAATCGCAGACCTAAAACGCCCTCTGGTTCTGAGCCAGCGCCAGTCTTCTCTGCAGTCTTCGTCACGGCTCCTTTACTGCACTGGTCTGACAATATCTCAGATCCTCATGAGGCTTTTACATAAGCTATCAACAGGGACAGGGAGGTGAGCAACACAGAGAACAGGGACCAAGCAGGAGCTTCCACATCGTTGTTTTCTTTCAATTTTCCATGAGAGGGTGAGGTAGCATTTTGAGATGTTTTCATCAAAGCCTGAGAAGTTAATAGCCTGACACAGGCAGAGGAAAGCTGTGCAAACTGCCACCGCTCGCTCTTCCAAAGGGTGAGTGCAACTCAGTCATAATGGAAGTTCTTTAACGCTCCTCCTCCAAACCGCTTTCGATCAGGAAAGCCTGGAATCTGGAGGCAAGAAAGAGTCCTGTCAGGCTTCAGGCAGAAAGATTCAAATGTTAAAACCGAACTGTCTCCTGTTTCAGGTTCTCGCAGGCCAGCCTGTTGCTCATCACAAAACCAGCTCTCTAAGATTTCACTCAGAAAACCATAGAATGATAAATAATAAAAAGAAACTCTCCAATTATGGAAAACATTTGCCAGCAAACTGGTGGCAGTGTCGTCTGGATTCCGAAAGGACAGATCTCCTGAACTCACCGACTGGACTTGTGTCAAATGTGCTGTGGAAGACTCTACAGAAACCCCTTGAAGACTGAAGCAAACTATCTTCTGTCCTTATGTTACAGGGTCACCTCATCCCTGGACTCTTCTGGTAGTACAGCTCCTTACTCACCTCTGTTTAGGTTTTCTCCTTTTTATTCAAGAGGCCAGGAGAAAGTAAGTTGCCTATACCTACAGAGAGCTTCTCCTAACTTAAAAAAAAAAAAAAACCCTCTGGGAAAAACATTGGAAACCATCTCTTTCAAAATTTAAGAATCCATTTTATCAAGGAAAGATAGATACCAACCTGATTACCTTCTCTAAAAAAGTACCTCTTCTCTATGACCTGTGAGAAACAAGCAAAGACTTTAGGGCTTAGCATATTTACCCGGGAAAAGAGACAAATTATAATGGTCATTAATGTAACTATAGGAAATATTGCCAAATTAAAAATCTTTTCAACATCTATAGACATTTAATAGAGTGAGCTAAAAATCTGGTGCTGGGGTTGGAGGAACGGCTCAGCAGGTGGGCACTTGTTCTTTTTGAGAGGACTGGAATTCGGTTCTCACCACCCACACTGGGCAGTTCACAACCACCTGCAAACAGCTCCAAGGAATCCCACAGCACTTTCCGGCTTCTGCAGGTATCTACATACGTGGCATTCACTCAAGCACACTCAAACATACACAGAGACAGATACACACACACATACACACACACACACACACACACCCTTTAAAATCTGGTGCTAATAGGATTGAAACTGTGAGATTATTTCCACTAATGCCTACTCATTCCAAAAGGAAGGAATGATATACTAACAACCAATGAGCAGGATACAGGGCCACATGCTATAACTGTGAGACTCTGTAATCAATCCCAATACTCAGGAAGCAGAGGCAGGAGGATCAGGAGTTCCAGGCAAGCCTGGGCAACTTAGTGAGTTTCAGACCATCTGGATTATATAGTAAGGCCCTGCTTCAAAAGAAAACAAAACTCACAAATAAATAACACACAAAAACTACATAAGGACAGAATGATGTCCCAATGGGTTCCTAGAGTATTGCAGCAATTGGGCCAAGTTTCCTAGCAGTCAGGTCCAAAGGCTCCACAAGACAACACAAATCACTACAGCAGTGCATCTATTCTCAAGAGGGGACTGTGGGAGGCAGTGCGGAATTCTGTGCATCCTGCATGTGGATGAGAGAATGACATCGAGCAGTCAGTGAGCTTCCATTATGGGCTTCATTGGCATCCTTACTCAGTAGTTTCAGAGCTCGCTGCCCTGGTCGGCAGGAGGAGCAGGCTGAAGCAGCGGAGACATCTTCACAAAACATTGCAGCTGGTAAAAAGTTCACAAAACGTGTCCTAACACAGTGGGCTTGAGAATCATGCTTTCAGGTGGTGGAGAGTGTTATATAAAATACTAATCCCATTCTGGCCCTGGAGGTGCTGCTGTGATTACAGATGAGGTGTAGATAGACTAAGGCATTCACATCTGGAGTGATGACGTTCAGGAAGCTGACTGAGAGCACGGCCTGTCCTTTCCGGCCTGGGACAGCTTGCTCAAAATAGACTAAAATACAAATTATTCAGGTGCTTTCTCTCTTGAAGACTATGTTTGGGTTAGTATTTTAAGCCACAAGAGACCCAGGGCAAAGATGCATTCATTGGCCTTTGAGGCAGAAAAGCTGGTTTCTGGTTACTATGTACCCTGAAACACCAAGCCCCAAAGGACTGAGTCTTTCCTGGTTCTCAGCGGGACAGAAAAAGCTTATCATTCTGGCGCAGAACTACCACCGGCTGAGAGAATCCAGGGGACTTGGGCCCCTCTCTAGAACAAGCCCCGGCATTCTGGAAGGTTTAATCCACAGAAAAAGGGCAAACTGCATTGCCAGGTGCTTTGGTTTCATATCAGTACATGTCGTGCAGACCAGGCAGTCTCCTTAATGACAGACTCCATGAGATCTAGACAACAAAGGGAGCTTTCTCTTTCGCTGAGAATCCTTTACCCCCAACTCACAAGGGCCTCTCTTACGCATATTGCTCCTTTCTTAAATCTAATCAAAGTACTATTTATTTATTTAAAATAAAGCATTGCTGAGAGCTTTGGTCATGACAGTCTAAAATCCATTATTTCTCTAGGATGGGACTTAAGAGTTTTTGTATTAGAAAACACTTAAAACAAGCTGGGTGGTGGTGGTGGTGCACACCTTTAATCCCATCACTTGGAAGGCAGAGGTAGAGTTCGAGGCCAGCCTGGTCTACACACAGAGCTCCAGGAAAGCCACAGCTACCCTGTCTTGATAAACCAAGTCAAATTAAAGCAAAACAAAACATCTAAAAGTATACTTTCCAAAGGTCCAGATCTGAAACCTTTCCAGATCAAACACAGATCTATAGAATGTTATTCTTATGGATAGGATTTTGTATTAGATGGGGACTTGGATCTAAATCAAGCAAATGCTGCAACATTTTAGGTTTGAAAACAGTATGGAGAGGAAATATAATTCCTTGCACCACTTCCAAAAACAGTGCTAACGTCTATGCAGCACCGGGCTGTTAGTGATCAGAAGCTGTTAATCTCCTAGCCCCTAGCTTGAAGGGTTGGCTATTCTGAGAACTGTGAGAATCACTGCCTGTGTACGTCCGTCCCTCTTGCCACACCCCAGTTAATAAGCTGTGAGTGAGATAAAATTTTCCTATTGGACACATAGGGGATTGAACCTCACGGTAACATATTGAAAAGGGGCCACATATTAGAGACCCAAAGAGTTAAAAGAAAAACGACCTGTATGGAAGATCTGTAAGAAGGGGAGGGTCTTTCTTACATTTTAAAACTTATTTTATTTTATTTATATGTATATGTGGTGTGTGTGTGTGTGTGTGTGTGTGTGTGTGTGTGTGTGTGTGTACCTGCTCGATTGTATGTATAACCCAGAGGCCAGAAGAGAGTATTGGATTTGCTGGTGCTGGAGTTACAGGTGGTTAGGAGCAACTCGATGTGGGTTCTGGGACCTGAATCTGGGTCCTCTGCAGGAGTAGCAACTGTCTTAACCACTGGGCAATTTCTCTAGCACTAAAAAGTATTTTTCTTAAGAACCACACTTAAAATTGATCTAATACAGAAATGAATCTTTTTCAGTAACGAATGCTGAAAAGTCCTTTACTTTGCTATACAAAATCAACACCATGCAAGGAAGCTGCACAGCCCCAAGATGAAGATAAGTAGTGCTCTAACTTACAGTGTGCGAGCCACACCACATTCTCATTCTAGTCTAGTGCAAGAGGGTGCTACACAAGAAATGTGAGCGCTTCTCACAGGGCAACAACAGAGATTCAAGG
This sequence comes from Peromyscus melanophrys, assembly GCA_902168415.1. Taxonomy (NCBI): domain Eukaryota; kingdom Metazoa; phylum Chordata; class Mammalia; order Rodentia; family Cricetidae; genus Peromyscus; species Peromyscus melanophrys. Next base: position 4,979 of record CABHPR010136172.1, read on the forward strand.
AGACAGTGTAACTTTACAAAATAATAGTAATATTTACATGGAAAATATTAACAGCTAAGAGAACAAAAAGACTTTAATCTCTGTTCAGTGTCTTTTGGGATATGAAATAGTGAATAATTACACAAAGAGCTAAAAAAATGGCTAACTATAAATTGTTTTAAGGAGGGCTCTGATATTGTTTTAAGAACCCGAATTGAATCCAATAGCCTTTACTCTTTGCTTAGAGAATGTTAGTGATGGAATAAGTACGTCAGCAGGCCTTGAGCAATTATTCCAACAGATAAGAGAGATCAAAACAGGTGTTCAGGCTGTGAAGTTTTGGGCAAAGGAACAAAAGGCCACAGCATTCTACAAAGAGTTTAAGCTATCATATGTTAAGTTTAAAAATAACTTAATTGAAGCCATTACCTTATCAAAAAATCTACTGAGCTTGACAGCATTGGAGGAGCCTGCAGCTGAGGACCGTGGGTTTGTGCAATCCTGGAAAACAAAGACGCATACAGAAGAGCCAGGAAGGGAAGCTCCAGTACCACCGTCCCGGGATCTCTGTGCCCTCCTCATACTAAATCATCACAACTCTTATAAAATACAAAGCCATGTTCAGATTACAATGCACGAACAGGAAAGCACCCAAGAAGGGAAAGCCATTTAGGCTTTGCCATTTGAGCAATATTGGAGGATACTGAGCCAACATCATCATCAAATAATTCCTGAAGGAAGTAGAATTACTAGCAGTTTATTAGCAAAACAAAGGGGCTGATCAGGTGACCCACAGACGTTTACTTTGTCATTACAAACAGGACACACTTCAGGCCAGGAACTAAGTGCTCAACTAATGAAGTACTCTGCAGGCTGCATAATGGCTGGGAATATGAAAATAAGATTTAGTGGGCCTGCTGGGGGGGGGGTGGGGGGGTGGTGGTGGTGGTGGTGGTGGTGGTGGTGGTGGTGGTGCACGCCTTTAATCCCAGCACTCAGGAGGCAGAGCCAGGCAGATCTCTGTGAGTTCAAGGCCAGCCTGGTCTACAGAGTGAGTTCCAGGAAAGGTACAAAGCTACACAGAGAAACCCTGTCTCAAAAAAAAAAAAAAAAAAAAAGGTTTAGTGGGCCAAAGAACAAACAGTTGGCAAAGATTTCTCCATTTCTTCATATACTGCAAAGACATGCAGGTTTTGATAATAATAAGCAAGAGATATATTATTATTAATATAATTAATATTCAGTAATAGAATTCAGTATTATTATTCAGTAAGATTCTTTAAATAGGAACATGGACTCGGAGGAGGGGAAACAATCTGGGACACAAAGTCATCGCAACATCTGGCAAATGCCAGCGTTACACCATCATAGCCTGTTACCAGTGCTGGCCCTCTCAAGAGATGGAGTAGGCTTTGATGTTTACCTCAAATGCCACCAAGACCGAACTGTGCAGATACCACTCAGGCTCTTTTGTGAAGAGAAGTGTCTTGTATGCATCTGTGGGCCCTCTGTGCCCCTTGAGAAATTTCTGAAATTACTCTTGCTATATTTAATAATGATGTTTTTGTAACAGCCAGGTTCACATGTTTCATTCTAATACATTTAAAAGCAATTTCCTGTTCTGTTCATCCACAGCATTTCAAGGATCACACTTTAAACAATGGCCAGAAACTATAATAGTTCTCTATCCACCCCCCACACACAAAGAAAAAAGGAGGGGTAGGAGGGGAAGGGGGAAGCTGGCTGACTATAATTATAAAATACTAGGGAAATCAGGAATCTTGGAAGCCAGTAATCTCTGTATTCAAATATCTGTGCCAACATTTCCAGATTGTGTAACCTGCTTAAGTCATCTAAAGTTGGGCTTACACATTTGTGAAATGGGGACGATTCTACTTAGTTTTGTGAGATTCAGTGAGATATTGCATGCCCGTCACATAGCAGACAATGGAATATCAATTCTCTTCTTCATTATAAGAAAATGCTATCAGATTGAATTTTTAAGTACCAAATCATTTAATATAACACAGGTAATCCCACATGTGGATTGAATACCTTGGTATATCACTGTGTACTCTGCTGTATTTGCAATAATGTTTGAACACGTTTCTGTACCAGTTGGGACAGACAAGAAATCAACCTTAGACCTGCATTAGATGTTTTTGCAAAATGGGTATTGATTACCTCATCATCAGAATGTTAAGAGTTAAAATTACTAAATAAAAAAACCCCTAAATCAAATAGCAAAAAACAAGTTCCCATTTTCCCCATAAAAATCAACCATTGGGCTCCACAATTCAAGCTGAGCAGGAAATCTGAAACTCCATGTGTTTTAGGGCAAAAATTTTGGAGTTGGAAGCCGGGTGGTGGTGGTGACGCATGCCTTAATCCCAGCACTTGGGAGCAGAGGCAGGCAGATCTCTGTGAGTTCAAGGCCAGCCTGGGCTACAGAGTGAGTTCCAGGAAAGGCTCCAAAGCTACACAGAGCAACCATGTCTCAAAAAACCAAAAGTTTTTGGAGTTGAAAGGATCATCTGTCATTGATCATGGCTGAGAGAAAGCCTGAAAATTAATAGCTCTAACTAGCTTGTCTAAATATGGCAAATGACTATAAACTAAATAGACACACATGAGAAAAAGTACCATATACAATAACCTCAGCACCCATTTTTATTCAAATAATTTGTATTTGCATCCACAGAAGGAAAGTCTGACTTCATTTCCGATATATTAATGTTAGATCATATTTCTCCACAGGTTTAAGTAAATTCATACAAGAAACAGTGAGCCAGCACTAATGCTGTCACATTAGCCCCAGTCTGAGGTTTTATAGTTACTTGTTAAAGATCCATTTTAAACTCCCGTATTCAGCTGCTCTCTTGCACTATAATTCCTTGTACCCCCATTACCCACTTCTATATTATTTCTTGTGTTCTTGAAGGATACACCGACAAACTAAGGGCGTGTTAAACTTAAACTCTTGGGAAACTGTAAGTGCTCAAGTCCTGTTGCTTATCTTTTTGTTTTGCTAACAACTGAAGCTGGCCCAGCCTTTGTAAGCTAAGGAGGAGTAATATGCGTTTAGCTGGCGGTCACAGAAACCAGGAGGTACTAGACAAAGACATATTCAGAAGCACATAAAGTTACTATTGGAACAAACTGTGTGTATTTAATGGCAAATTTCTCTTTGAAAACAATGTGCAAATAAAGGAACAGCAGCACAGATTCTACAGAGGTACCATATTTATATAATTTATGTGGTAGGGATCCTCTGGAATACTATGGTCCAACATTGACTACCCAGAATGTTTACACTGAGCATTCCATGGTGGCAGCTACAAAAAAGGGGGACACATTCCACTGCACAATAAAAAACAATGGATGCAGGCAGAAGTGAGTCAGGCATGGGGTAGAGGCAGTATTTATAGATGCTGATTCATTGAGCAAAAAATACCAGACTCACCTGAGTAATCTGTAAAGTGAGAGTACTGCAGAGGCTGTAAGTCAGTGGGAAAGTGCATGTTTCTCATGTATGAGGCCAGTGCCACATTACAGAAACCATCAGCAGAGTACTGCCCCGCCAGCACTGTGGACACAAAGCTCTAACTTGAAGGATAGTCACTAAAGACGTTCCTAGGCACTGTTGGTAATAATAGGCAGCGAGCTTCGGGTAACTGTGGGTATAGATGATTTCAGAGTTCTTTTAGAGCCAACATTTTAAATCTTAGTTGATGGATAATCAGGTGGGAATTAGGAGTAACTGTAGAACCCAGGCTCGACAGTCAGAGTGCCTTATTTGGCTTGATTACATGTTTCTCTTGTCTTCATCTTTAAAATGGAGGTCAGTGTCTAAGTTCAAAGGTTGATGTGGAGATGGTATATGTGATGTGATAGCTGTAAAGCCTTAAAATAGCAGCTGGTGAATAAGTGCTCTAAGAGCACTGGCCATTCGTACTATCCACAGTTAACACTGCACACCTGGAATGACAGTGTGTGACGGATGAACTGCTTATGAACAATGATGCCGTTTAACCATCACTGAAGCTGCAAGGGAGGTCTTTTTCTGGGGAATGTGAACTGGTTTGTAAGAGCTCTGTTGCCTAGCCTCGCTAGCCCTCTGTTCTAATTAAAGTAGCTATCACAGTGAGGTTCTATATGCAAAACTTTATATAAATGAGTCTTTAGGATGCACTCCTGGTTTACAGTTTGTAACTTTCTCATACATCTGTTTGTGTGCCCTTCAAGATAATTCTGTTGTAAGCTGTTGAGAGGCTCGATCTTTCTTTCTTTTGGTTTTCGAGACAGGGTTGCTCTGTGTAGCTCTGGCTGTCCTGGAACTCACTCCGTAGTCCAGGCTGGCTTCAAACTCACAGAGATCTGCCTGCCTCTGCCTCCTGAGTACTGGGACTAAAAGACTTTTTCAAAAGCAACAATAACCAACATATAGTGTCACCTTAATCGATATGATTCTTTTGAACTTGGTATGCTTTTTAAGTTTTCTCAAGAAAGAGTCTATGATTTGTACTATTCACAGAATACAGTTTGAGGATTCCAACAGATCAATGTGCAAGTTTAAAGTGAAAGAGACCCTCATGTGACATTCTAGATGCTGATTCTGGTCTGCTTTGTGTGTGGTGAGCCTCTATTTTGAGTATAAAGCCTCTTTGACTAGAATATAATGCAGACACATATTGGTGAAAACACATACCAAATTAATCTCTTCAGCATTGAAGTCCTCAGCCAAGAAAGCAGTCCTAGTTAAAACTTCATGGCGCTTGGTTTCATGAATCTGGTCCAGTTTAGTCCCTATTACCAACAGTGGGATTTGGTTATCAGCAAATTGTTCTCGGTCATAATCCCTGTGATAAATAACCATGAAGAGGTGAATAGAATTTACCTTTCCAATGAAGATGTGTAGTATTTAAATGCAAGATGCTTATGCAGTTTTGGTGATAATTAACTAATTCCTGCTCATCATCACCTAGCAATCTTTTTTCCCCTAATTTCTTCCATGTGCTTATTCATTATCAACCCATCATCCACTGAATTCCAATTACTCATTTTATTACTCAACGGCTGTTCCTGTGTGTCTTTCTAAGAGATAACTTGGATCATCTGTGACTTAATGTGAGGGCCTAATGTGACTTAACCACAATGCTGTCTTCAACAGGTGCCAGTTTCAAAATTTTTCAGTGTAGAAGCAGAAAGTGGGTCTAAAGTCAGTGTGTGGAAAACCCAGGGGCCTAGCATGCAGCGCAGGTATTCCCTGCCCAAATTCTCTAACTTGCATATGTATTCCTGGCTATGAGTAGTTAAAAAAAAATCTTTTCAGGTGAAAAGAAGCAGGGCAGCTGCAGGCTGGAGAAAAGAGAGCCTAAGTGAGACCAGAGCTTGGAATGGGAGTGGAAGGAAACAACTGAAATGTTAAACATAATAATAAAAGGCAGACGAATTAGAACCAAATAATTATCCTAACATGACAGTCATGAGAGACAAAGGACCAACCATCAGAATCTCTCAGGGACAGAAGGGGGTCTATTATAATTCGTTTTATTTCCATTTTTACCCAAAGGGCTGAGTAACAATACGAATGCTATTTCTCATTACTGAAAGGAACATAAAGTCCATTGTTGTTAATTAATCGAAATTCTATTCACCTGTTAGAAGCAAAGTAGCGCTAGATCTCTGAAATGTTATAAGCTCTATTTACAACAGTCAGCAAAATCTGCTTTTGAACAATCAATACTGCATAATTCAATCAATAAAACCCACTGGAGCACAGCTTCTCCTCTATCTTGTCTTTCTCTTTGAGCAATCTAAGCTGGGATGGGAGGAGAGGGCTACTACATCTCTCTGTCCTTTACAATGAGCTTACAGAGCCTCAGCTATAGTTCCACCTCAGAACACAGTTGGCTTGAACTGTGTATCCCATCTCATCTAAATATCATCATCTGTTTTATTTGCACTGAAGCCAATACTACTAGCTCAAGTTCAAGGCCTATGAACCAGCACCTTCTGACCTACACACGCCTGACTTAGGAGACATGGTTTGAACTGAAATTTGAATTACTAGAGGATGAGGTTTTTGGGGTACCTTCCTTCAGAATTATTTCTTTTTCTTATATTCACAAATCCTCTCGTGGAAAAATGTGTTTTCTATCAAATACCATCTTTGACACTTACACTCTGCTATTTGAAATCTTATGTAATCTCTTGTAGGTTACATGTAAGTACATATACCTGCTCTCTTTTTCTTGTCAGCTTTTCATTTTATCAAGAACTACAGTCACTGAACTCCAAGTACATACAATGATTCATCACTTAAATATTAATTTTAAAAGAAAATTATACCACATTGATTTTGGTTTTCCTTATTGCTTCTTTCATAAAAACCACCATCCAACTGAAATTAGATCTTGAAATCATTTTAAAATGATTACATGAAAAACTGATGGAGAATTTTATTATGGACACAATCGGGCTTTTGATTTTGCTGTTTTATTCTTTAAAGTGGTGCTAAGGATTGAACCTAGGGCTCCATGCATGCTAGGGAATGGCTCTACTGAGCTACAGGGTCAGAAATCTAAGGAGGAACTAGTCACACAGGCTCACGCTTTCAAAGGGAGTAGACACACACGCCAACAGAACAGAGTCCAGAAGCTGACCTGTACAGATACGGTCAACTGACTTTGTCAAAGCAATAAAGGCAACTCAGTGGAGATAGGATAATCTTTTTAACAAACGATGCTGGAACAAGTGACATGCAAATCTAAAACTAACTGAAGCCCAAATCACACATAGTATATAAAATTAAAGCAGATCATAAATCTAATATAAACCCCAAATTATAAAACTTACAGAAAAAAACACAGAAGAAAATCTGTATGATCTGAGATTAAGCAAACAGTTCTTAGAGCCAAATCCAGAGTAAGAAAACTAAGTAATTAGATTTTATCAAAATAAAAACCACTGCCACCAGAGATGCCATTCAGATAATGGAAAGACCATGTATAGGCTAAAATATAGACCCAATCACACATCTTACCCAAGTTCTATTTTGTAAAGTGAATCCTCAGAGTTGCAGACATATTTCAAACCAACTGTAAAGTAATTGCAGGCTTACCCGTTTGTCACCAGGACTCCAGATGGGACCAAATCTCTATTGAGAACTTCCAATGACCAGCGATATAAGTTTTGAGATGACTTCTTATTTGTTAAGTCATGTACTAAAATAATACCTAAAATAAACAAGTAAAATGATGTCAGTACTCATCAGCGCCTCTTACTTTACAAGCAACAAGGACAAGCTTAGTAAGTACAAATCTCAGGGGCTCAGTGATCTAGTATTCAAGTATGACTAACAAAATCAGACAAGTATTTCAAAATGTCCTTTCTAAACATTTCAAAAAACTAACTATAAAGCTTTGCCACTAATATACTTTTAAAAGTGTTTTCTTTTTCTTTCCCAAAGACTAGCAGAATGTCATAAAATATTCAGAATGCCTTTTGATACTCTCATCCAGCAGTCCCCGAGTGCCAACTTCATGCTTGGAACTGCTTATAGAAGCACTTCACCAATGAAGAACATTATTTATTAACGGATTACAGTCATTCAAAAATTATACGGTTTCTGCACTGGTAAACTGTACTAAAATAGCATTGCTTAAATTGTTACAAATGCTATTTTTCCTTAAAAAAACAAAAAACAAAAAACCCAGGGTCTTCTACACCTAGGACCCTGGCTTGGCCTGCGATTCTTCAGACTCCTGCCTCTTCCTCTCAGATCCGAGACACAGGTCTGGGCCACACTTTCTGCTCAACTGCTAATCTTCTGTTCTTAAATTTTCACTTCTATCTATGTGTATGTGTGTCTGTCTGTGCACACACATGTGTGCAGGTGCCTGTGGAGGTGGAAGAGGGCAGTGGATCTCCTGGAGCTGAGATTACAGATGGCTGTGAGCTGCCATGGGGGTGCTGGGAATCAGAGCTGGGTTCTCTCCCAGAGCAGCCAGTGCTCTTAACTGCTGAGCCATCTCTCCAGCCCCTCAGTTGTTATTCTTTAACTGAGCTGTAGAGCTTTTGAATCTCATCAACTCAACAGTTTAATCTCATGTTCTTTGAATTCACTGCTAGCTATGGGAGCTCATTACTTTAAGAGATCTGGTGAGTCCACTATAGTGACACATGCTTATAACCCTGTACTTGGTAAACTGAGGCAGAACTTCAGTTTGGGGCCAGCCAAGGCAACACAGCAAGACCCTGCCTTAAAAGGCAAATGAGGGGAAAGGAAAATTGGGGGACAAGGAAGGAGGAAGAATGAATGGACTTAGGTAAAAGAACAAGAGTCTATAGCCATTACCACTGTGAACATGCCCAGTCTCATCTCAATTAGCAAAAGAAACACCACTAGACAAGAGTAAGAGGACATAGTCAAGTATGGATGTGGGCTGGAGAGATGGCTCAGTGGTTAAGAGCACTGACTGTTCTTCCAGAGGTCCCAGGTTCAATTCCCAGCAACCACATGGCAGCTCACACCTGTCTGTAACTCCAGTTTCTGGGGATCAGATACCCTCATCTGGCCTCTGCGGCACCAAGCTTCAACATGGTGCACAGACATACATGCGGGAAAAACATCAATAAACATAAAATAATAAAGATCTATACAAAAATTAAAAAAATAGAAATAAATGTTAAAAAAAGAAGTATGAATTGTAGAAAAGACATGGATTTTTTGAGACTGAAGAAAATAACAAAATGTAACATGGCTCAGAAATACAAGTAAATAGATCAACTAAAGTCCTGGACGGAAAAGCAAAGGTAATTATTGTAATAAAATGGAGATAAAAGAAAAAACTTCAATGCCTGTTGGAATTTAGAACATCATCTTGTGACACATAGATTTCTACACTCTTTTTAAATTAAAATTATTTTTTTAGAATTTCATACATGAGTACATTTACCTAATTTCTACCCTTCCTGCCGTCTCCCCCAACTTCTTGTGTCCCCCGTTCCTTCTCAAATTCATGTCCTCTTTAACGACTGCTACATCTGTATGCATTTATAAACACGGCCTGCTGAGTGTATCTGGTGTTGCTGCTTGTTTCCGTGTTTAGGGCTGACCACCTGAGGCTGAACCACCTATCAGGGGATCGTCCCTCGAGGACCGACTCTCTTCAGCGGCCATTAATTGCCCTGTAGCTCTCCACCTGGAGATGGGGCCTGGTGAAACTTATTCCATCCACACTGGCAAACTGGTGCTGTCGTGCGGGTCTTGTTCAGGTGAGCATAGTTTTGAGGTAACACGAATCTGTAGTCAAGTGTTCTGATGGCAAAAGATTATGGAAAAGCAGAATAAAATCTCACTGGGGCACAAGAATGAGATACTTTCACCTAGGTTGGCTATTAGACAGACAAAAACCAAAACAAAACAAAAACAACTTTAGAATTTCATCTTTTGAGGATCTTTAGGGGAAGCTTTTAGGCTCTTAAGAATACTTGAGCATTCTTTTCTAAGTCTTCTTTCTTCATTTAGGCTGAGGTGTTTGTTTTACAGAATATGAGCTAGAAAAGTCAAGTTGGGGCTAACTTGACTGACATCTGATGAGAATATATTCTAACTTAAGGGTCGGAGACACTTCATAGGCTTTCTGCTGAGATCAGTAGCCTGGTTCATCAGAGTGGGAAGAAAAGAAAGTGTACTTATTTTTAGATATGTTTCACCTGGAATACCTACAGAGGCCAGGGAATTACTAAGGGGTCATGGGGAGGGGGTTTAAAGGGAGGTGAGATAGAATGAAATTAAGGGTTAAAAGGGAAGAATGGAAGAGGAAGGGTTAAGCTTGGGATGGGGTGGAAGAGCAGAGTTGAGGAAGGAGTATGGAGAGGGATAAATATCACTAAATACCCTTTGAAAAAGATATATGAAAAACTACTACTGTTGAGCTTCTAAAATGAGTGTATAATATATACATAAAAGAGTAAAAATGGAGTAGCCCTATAGCAAGGCACCAATGCCCCGGCTAGACACCAGAGGCTAACAGATTAGACTGTGACATGCAGATTTAAGTCAAGAGTTTAAGCACATCCTCTTCCTCACAGTAAGATAAGCCCAGCAGGTCACGGCACTTCATATCAGACAATAATACTTCTAGATCATTAAAATATGGTGGAAATGAAAGGTGTTTACCATTTACAGAGTTGTAGAACACTGCTCTTGTGCTTTTCACACTGCTGGCACTGCCCACAGAGCCTCCAACATCCCATAATTCTATATAGTAGGTCTTCTCTTCTGGGGTTCCTTCTTTGTAGTCATGAACCTAAGGGGTTAATGAAGATAGTCATTAAGCCGCCACACAAACTGGTGAGCACACTCATTCAGTTGAAAGCAGTGGCCGGTTCTACCAGCACCCTGCCCATTCTGATTGTCACCTCCTATCTCTCACGCTTGCTCTTTACTAGTTCAACGCCAATCTTTCGTCCTATTTGACCCTATATTTGACATGAACATCTTCGGACAACTCCCCTCCTGCTCTCCAAGCTTTAGTTCCTTCCACTAAGCACAAGTCCCATGACCCACTCTTCCACTCTCTGTCACTCTCTATCTTTCTCAGCCGCATTCATTTGACAAAACTCTAATCCTGGCAACAGCCTCTTTTTCCTCGGCTCTGCCCCTGAAATTCAGCTTCCTGAATGTGTAGCTCAGAAAACTACATCCTAGCAGACTGAGTTCTTTTCTAATTCCAGTGTGTCCCCCGGAGTCATTCTCCCATCAATTCTGCTGTCCACTTTCCTTTCCCTGATAATAATTTCATACTTTCGCTTCTTTTTGAAATTTCCAGTATCTCTTCTCTAGACCCAAGAAGAGGTAACTTTTATCACCTAGGACTGAATAATAATAATAAAAGAACTTCCTCTACCCGGTTCTTTCTGCCTCCTTGACTGTATGCCCATAGGATTACTTGCCTCTGCTATGACCTTAGGCTGTCTGTGCCCCTAAGGCTAGGTCTGAATCCTCTGTGCAGTAAATCCCATCCCATTTCATCCTGCAAAGATGCAGTTACCATTCCCGCTCTCCAGCATGGCATCTCCTCCTCTGCTGGATAATTCTCAACAACATACAGGTATGCCTTGTCTTCTTTTAGCTATCATGCTTCTCTGTTCATTTTCATAGAAGGCTCCAGAAAGTTACCTATTTCCAGCTCAATTTTTCCTCACCTTTTTAAATGTAAATTTTTTTTGAGAATTCAATACATGAGTACTGTATTTACAACATTTCATTTCTACTCTTTTCCAATTCCTGCTGTGTCTGCCCTCTGACCCCACGACTCCTCAAATTCACGACTTCAATTATTACTGTGTATGTAGATGTGTATGTGTGTGTGTATATATATATAGATATATATACACATACATCTACTGAGTTTGTTCAGTGTTCCTGTATGTAGATATGTTTAGGGTTGACAACTTGGGATTGGGTATTCTACCAGGGATTCTCTTTCTCAGCAGCCATTGATTACCTGTAGCTCTTCATCCAGGGGTGGGACCTTGTGAAATTTCCTCCATCCACATTGGAATGTCAACTGGTAGTATCTTTATGTAGGTCTTGTTTAGGTAACATATTGTTGAGATTTCACGGTGCAGCTTATGACTAGAAGATGCTATACTTTTTCATGCATATGTATATAATAATGATTATTATTTGGGAGGCACAGACCATGATGCATATGTGATGGTCAGAGAACAACTTGTGTAAGCAGTTCTCTCCTCCACAGAGTGGGTTCCAGAGATGAAACTCAGGTCATCAAGCTTGGTAGCAAGCACCTTTACATGCTGTGCGATCTTCCTGGCCCGCACACTCCTTTTTTCAAATATTCACTTATTTTTATTTTATGTGCCCTAGTGTTTCGCCTGCATGTATGTATGTGTACCATGTACATGTCTGGTACCCACAGAGGTCAAAAGAGGGCAACCTATCCCCTGGCATCACATTCTCTTTAGAACTCCTCTCTCTATGGCCTTTGCACAATCTCTCTCTTAAACTATTTCTGATCAAGATCCCCAATGATCTCCACGTTGCTAATGTCAATGGTCGAGAGAGTTTTCACTGCATTCCACCACTTAGTCGCCTCCTGTGCCTTGCAGTCTGTCTTCACCTGGTGCCTGTGACCCCCACTCTGTGGGTCCCCCGTCTCACTGGATGGTCTTTTACAGTGTCACTTAGGTTCTCCTCACTTCTCTCACTCCTACTGCTGGAGTGTCCTAATCTATCTCTTCTGTCAATTCCTGCTCTTCGGCAAGTTCATCTACTCTTAGGATTGTATGTATGTTGATGAATCAAACATTTATATAAGTCCTGGGAATTTTAGACTACCACATTAACCAGGCTACCACTAGGAATGTCTAATAGGTACTTCAGAGTTAATCTATCAAAAAAAAGTGATATCCTTGCCTTCTTCCCAAACCCATTCCTCTTCCAGTTTTGACAGTCTTAACAAAAGGCAATCCTTTTGTTGACACAGCTTTGATATCTTTCCAGTAAGCTGAGTCAAAACCTTAGGAGTGAACTTTGCCTCCTTGCCCACTCCACAACTGCTCTGTCAGCAAATTCTGTTCCTTTGATCACCACCTCAACATTATCATTAGGGAGATGGCTCCGTTTACTTTGCCTGAATTAACTAACATGGTCTCTTAGCCAGTCTGCCTACTAGAAGCAGTCCCCACCTATCTGTTTTTCACAAAGTGGTTAGAGGGATTATTTTAAAATCCAAGTGAGATCATCTCAACCCTATGTTTACAAAAGTCCAATGGTTTTCTCAGTCACAATAAATGTCAATCTCTTTTTATCCCTCATGATCTAGGCTTTGATTGCATATTTAACTATTCAAATATTTAACTATTTGGGAACAAATTCTGATATACAATAATAAGATGTATGATAATTCAAGGGTAGAATAGACATCAGACTTTTCAAAGGAACTTAAAAATAAATATATAGAGCCAAGTGGGTTGTATACCTGTAATCTCAGCACTTGAGAGGTTGAGGCAGGAGGATTATGCATTTGAAGTTGGCCTTGGCTATACTGTGGGACTTTGACTCTCTACATCTCAATATTCTTTTCCTCCCTTCCAAAAAATAAAACTAGGCATGCTAAGCTAGCAGAATCAGGTTCTTTGGGGGTAAGGCCTAGGCATATACATCTCCAAATGATTCTGCTATAACTCTCTACTGGAGAGCTGCTGATTTTACAGAATGGAACTATTCTGGTCTTAGGCTTAGATCTCTGCTATGAACCAGCCTTGGTATTGCTGAGCCTCTTGAGGAAAGAGACACATTATGCATCTCTAAAGCATCTACTAGCTTTAAAATAATAATGACAAAAAGACAACTTAACTGTTTAAAAGATGTCATAAAATCCACTAAACTTCACATACTCTACTTAACAGAATGCTTTGTATTTTGCTGAATTCATTTGTTTAGTTTGAAATCCTTTGCGTACATGTGGTGCTCTATAGATAGTCACACTGACATTAAGAAGATAAGGAACAGACAAAGACAACAAGACAGAAAATGGTGACAGCAAACTCACAGACATTAGACACTGTTTCAGAGAAGGAAAATTAATGTTATAAATTGCAATAAAAAGCACTGCTATTTTGCTATGTGACATAAATAACTGATAACACATAATTACTCCAAATCATCCAAACAAAAAAAGGTTAAGAAAGTGTGGAAATATATGAAGTATTTTACAAAGATTCTAGGCAAAACTATTTAAATAGGGAGTAAGTGATCTGTTATGAGAAAGCTTGGCCCCGTCCACAAACCCCTCATGAGCTTGCCTTCCCTCACATCCCAAGCCAGGGCGTGTTAGGTTCTCTTCTTGTATGTGTGTCTCCCTCTCCCTATGCGGGTGTCATCTCACTGTTTGCTGGGTCTTACTGAACACCCACGGTCTCTTCTCTCACACTATGAGCTTGAGAGAGCAGGGGTCACACGCTATTCATCTTTGAATCTCTAGAAAATAGTGATACCCACAACATTGCTTGTTAAGTTAATATATTTATGTCATGTACCCTTCAAGGTTTTACTATATTTAGTTTGCTTACTAAATTTCTGTTTTTCTTAGGTGTAGTTATGAGATGAAGTAAATTGGAATAGGAACTTGGTCAAAAAACATAGATTCCTGGACCATCCCTGAAGCTTCTGAGATGGGATCAAACCCTGTATTTTTGTAATACAACTCCTATAGATCATGCCTTCTTGCCTTGTAATGTACTAGCCTGCTAGCCCGTCACTTGGGTAGACAGACTCCTAAGCCACTCTGATGACTCATCTATACTCTTCTCTACCACAAAATATCTTCCCAAATCAAAGTTTTCAAATTCCCTTCTAGAATTAGAAGAGGTGTCTTTCTTCCTTCCCAATTTGCTTAATTAATACTCAGCTAAATGAATCCATATGCATTGAGTTCTAAGACTTTAAAACTGTAGGTTACAAGAAAGTTAACAGTATACTAAGCATGGCTCTTGACAAGTAAGTGGGACCTGCTGTTCTATTAAGAGTCTAACATGACAGGCAGAGTAATGCTTAACTATAAGATGCTTTTAAAAATTTGTTTATTTAAACCAAATCCCCATGGATCTGATACTTAAAGACATTCAGGGCTTTATGATAATACAGTTGGGCTTTCTTGACAGGAAGCAGGACTATATGGGAATCATCAACAATGAGCAACACTCTTCAGTACCACTCCCTCTCACATGTCTACTGAACAACAAATAACCACCACACATGGGTTCATTTCATTTGAGTGCTTCAATGTAACCTTTAAAGGGAAATAAATTCAATAAAGGAAGTGATACACATCAAGAAAGAACAGATGCTAACAAGTTCAATTTAGTAACTGTGAATATAGAATTATTCTTAGGTGAGTGTTGGGAGAAAAGGAAAAGTGGGACAAACAGGGCAACTAGAGACGCAACAGCTGTCCTGGATGTTTGAATTAATGGAATAGAGGCTACCGCCAATTGCATTTTTTCTAGTAACTTCTCAAGTGCCTTCAGTCAAGCTCATTTTATCGATTTAAAAAAGGTCTTCCCCTCTGTCCTATACCATTCTTTGCTTTCTTCAACTCTGATTTACACTGATTACACTGATTTACACTGGAAGACTGATTTACACCTGTGTCTATTTCCTGGCTGCCCAGTCACTCCATTTGGTTTCTGCCACTAGCATGTAATGACCCGTCCAGAGGTCAGTGCTAACTTCCCAGTGTTTGTTCTTTCTTCCCACCTTGTAGCTCGGGCATTTTATAGTGAAGTCCAATGCCGCTCCCTCCAGGACTTCCCAGGTTTGCTCATGTAGTAGTCCATCCTTTTAGCTATATTCTACTTTGATCATTTTTCTATGACCCCTCTTTTAGGAACATCAACTCTTTAAATGCACCCCAAGGTTTTCCTTCATCTTTTTGAACTCATTGGTTGCCACGATTTAGGATGATTTCTATATACATGATTGCAATTCTGAATTATCCTGAACTTTACTACCTCGCTATCAAATGCTTTCTGATCAACTTCAGTTAGACAGCTCAGAGATACACCTTTTACCATTTTTAGAACTGCATTTCTTCTGATTCCCTTCTCTCTTTCCGATGAAATAAGCCTTTGGGAGGAGGATTAAGTCTGCCTACTCCGTAATTCAGGCCACCCGATCATCAGCATCTTCTACACAGCGCTCCCGTTCTCTCAGATTGCGATCATCTTGTTCACTAGTGCTACCCTGTGGTACTGTCTTCAGTGATGGACATGTACAGGACTAACTGCCAGCAGCACGGAACCAAACCATCCAGATATGGCTCATTCAACTGCTGAACTAATTTTTTTTATTTTAGTCAATTCAAACTTGTTGCCACATGAAGCTAGCTGTTACCACATTGAGCATACTGATTTCCTTCCATTGTTCTGGAATAAGAGGCAGTAAAGTGATTAAGAAACACAGGCTTCTGGAGCAGGCTGTCTGGACTTGAATCCCAATTCTGTCACTTGCTAGCGACACGACCTTGACAAATCACACAGTGCCTCTGTGCCTCAATTGCTCCCCGTGCTGAACGTGACACCAACAATACCCACCTCACAGAGTTGTGGGAAATCAATGAACTGCTCTGGACATGGGTTCCTAACGAGAGCAAGCACTGAAGAACATCAGCTGTCATTATCACTGTCACTTTAAAGACGACTATACGCAAACCAAGTAAATCCACTCCTAGCCCTAGCGAGGATACGAATGATGCCTTCTTATTTTCCCCAGTGCCTGCACATTGTTTCGTTACCCAAAGAGAAATTCAATAAGTATTGATTGCATGCAATGTACAAGTTAGAGAGTTAAAATCCCATTAAAGTGAACTAGAAATGACAAATCAATTTCCTTATTTATAATCTGTGAAGAGATTAAGCTCTAAACATCTTGTTGTCATTATTAGAAGTAGCCACGTGCTTATCAGTCCATTAGATTTGAGGTAACAAAGTCAGACACCAGGAGTGAGTGGAGAATACCACAAAATAAAACTCCCTGCTCAATTCAGTTAGGGGCCTCTGCACAGAAGAAGGACCCAGAACGTTATAATGGCTGAGTAAATTCACTAACTTCATGCAACACTTGAAACCATCACATTATCACCTTCATCGTCTCTATTTTTAGTTGCCTCTTACTTAACATACCTAAAGTGAGTTCAGTGGGGCAACTGTGTCTGCGAGTTCTGAAGAGTGGGTATTCTAGAATCTAGCCCTAGAGTCCCCTCCTGCAGGCCTAACACCCAGACACGGCAATGATTGTTGTACCGGGAAAGCTCCAGGACTCACTGTTCTACGACATTCCTAAGGCCGTTACACACTTTCATCATTTTTCTACAGGGAACAACTGCTCATTTTATTATAATAGTCGTGATTTACGTTTCTATGACAACTTTACATTATACTTTCAAAATGCCTTTTCCTTATGTCACCACTCATGAGACACATGCTTCTCGGAGAAGGAAGCCAGAGATCAACAAGGAGCGGTAATAAAGCCAGGCCCCTTTCAGCCCACATGCCTTAGTCCTCAACGGAGTCATTCCGGTCAGCCTGGCTTCAAGGGAATCATCTAGCACCACACTGGTTCCACCAAGACCAGTCACACCATTCCATGAGCTCTGTCTACTATAACTTTCCTCTCTCCTTTCTTTTCATCTCTTCTTCTCTCAGACAATACATCCCGATGGCAGCCTCCCCTCCCTCCCCTCCTCCCAGTCACCCCTCCCCTCCCCTCTCCCCCATTCCTGCTGCTCAGTTTCCCTTCAGAAAAGAGCAGGCTTCCCAGGAATAGGTCCTCTGCATATAGCTGGGGCTGTTTAGCCTGCTCTCGGGACCCTTTTCCTCCTCCTTCAGCTTTTGTTCCAGTTTCCTTTGGGGCAGTTTTGTGCTACACAGAGTTCTTAGAGCTCTGTAATGGGTACTACAACAACAACAACCACCAACACCACCACCACCACCCCTATGGCCCCGCAGGACTTCAAGGAAACTCTTAACTCGGTAATCCCCAAAGTAGAGATTTTCTCAGGGAATTGCTGGTACTTCAGCATGTCAGATCTTTGAGAATTATCTAGTTTGGCTGATGTGCTCTCTAGGACTTACACAAGAGCGTTAACTGCAGAAATGATCAAGCCTCCTTCCACATAGGGGGCCCTGCAGAGACAAAGTCTGGCTTGGAGTCTTTGCTGCCAGCTACACTCAGGACATTCATACAATTGTTTTCCTCACTGAACACACATGGGGGAGGGGCTCTGTTGGGACTCTCGAATTCTGGTCCTCAAACTACTTATCATTTGACCTCAGTTATTTCCTTCCTCCAGGAATTTCTACTTTCCCTATGGAGCCTTACCCTATGATTACAAAATCCTGTTACATCTTAGCCTCACCTTTCTGTATTAACAATAACTATCTCTATTCCTAACACACAACTTGGTGTGCCCTTTCAGACGCTATTTATTCTTCAACACTCTTGTTTTTGTGTTGAAAAATATGAAATGCCTTGCTTGTCCCCAAAGTTCCATTCAGTTAATTACTCTACCGTTACCTAAGAGACTAGTGTTGTCTGGAGTCGGGACCATTGTTTATACTCCCTTCTCTCTGTTCTTACTGCCAGTCCCTAACATTTTTCTGTGAGCATCAGCAGACTAGCCACTGATGACCTACATTCATCTGGAAAACTGATTCAACATCCCATTCATCTCTACTTAATCGCCTTAGATGTTTCTTAAAATGCAGATTCCTGGGTGCCACATATATCTCTAAATTGGAATATCTGGAGCAAGATCCATAAGCCAAATTAAAGGACAGAATCTATCAGACTGACCATTAAAATAAACTTTGTCTATTTCCTACTTAACAGGAGACACACCAGAAAGACATGGCATGTAACAGCTCAGTGAAAGACAGAAATAAGATACACTACAGAAACACTAAAAATAATTCGTTTAAACTATTTCAGGACCAGAGAAGATACACTTCAAGGCACAATACATTGCCAGTCAGGAAAGGGACATATTACAGTGATAAAATGTTAAATCCAGGGGCCAGTCAGACTGCTCAGTGGGTAAATGTGCTCGCTGCACAGGCCTGAAAACCTGCTGAATTCAATTCCGGGAAATCCTTCAAGCAATTGAAACAATCTCAAACTAGTGTATAATCTCAAAACAGGCAAATAAAGCAGAAGAGGAAGAGGAAGAAGATGGTGACAAACTTACAAATACAGTGAAAGGTTACAACATTAACTCCTTAAAATGATCAAACAGGTAAGAAAAGCAAGCCAGCAGAGACAATTAACAAGCTTGACTTAATAGAACACTGCAGACAGCAATGACAAAATATGCATCTGTGCATTCTTTCTGACTTAGATATGAAATACTTGACAATTATTTAACAAAACTGACCGCAAAACAAGACATGAAGCAAATCTCCGGCAATTTTAAAGGATGAAATTATATAGTATATATTCTCTGAGCACAGTGAAAATAAGCTAGAAACCACTAATTATAAGATCGTCAACACTGTCAAATGTTTGGAAATTAAGAAGCACATTTCAAATAACAAATGAGCCAGAGGAGAAATCACAATGGAAATTAGACAATGTTTTGAACTGAATGATAACGAGGCAGCTAAAGCTGTGTTTAGACAGAAATTTCCGTGTCTCAGAGCTCTGTAAGAAGCCTGAAAAAATCAATGAAGCAACTACTCATTTCAAGGAGCTTGAAAAAGAGAGCAAATTAAACCCAGAGAGTTATGGACAACACAGTGAGATTCAAAACAAGCAGGGACGAGGAGATTGCTCAGCTGGTGAAGTCCTTGATGGGCAAGCATCAGGGCCTGAGTTCCCTGCCTAGCACCCATGTTTAAAAAAAAATCTAGGTGTGGTATCATGTGCTCATAATCCCAAAGCTGGGAAGGGAGAGGCTGGTAGATTCCTGGGGCTTGCTGGCTAAATAGCCTGTCCTCCTTGGTGAGCTCCAGTTCGATGAGACCCTGTCTCAAAAGACAAGATGG
Organism: Peromyscus melanophrys; assembly: GCA_902168415.1. NCBI lineage: Eukaryota > Metazoa > Chordata > Mammalia > Rodentia > Cricetidae > Peromyscus > Peromyscus melanophrys. The sequence goes on from CABHPR010136172.1 coordinate 24,533, forward strand.
GTGGTTCCTGAGGAATGACACTCAGTGTTAACTTCTGGCTTCCACTGGTACCCACACCCACTTGCACATGCACCTGCACGTGTATGCACATATTACTCCCCCCTCCACCTTGCCCGCAAAACCAAAACATATAGAAAAGCAACCAAAACAGAAACGTGTCTTTGCTCAACCATTGGCAAGACTGATCAAGAAAAGAGAACCCAGGCTGGCAAGATCATTCATTGAGTAACGGGCTTGCCTCCAACCCCAAATCTGAATTCCATTCCCAGACCTCATAGGTAGAAGAAGAAAACACTCCTGCAAGTGGTCCTCTGCCCACTGCATGTGTGCCCTGCTACATATGTGCCCCCACACACTTTTTAAAAGAAAAGCTATAAATTACTTATATCAGAATTAAAAAAAAATAGAAAATAAAAAAAAACATCTATAGGATTTGCAGTAATGGTTGTACTGTTCAATTGTCTTATTAAGAGAAATTAAGACAGAGAAACAATGTTTAACAATTTGCTTGATATGAACAAATTCTTTTTCAAACACAAATCTCCAAAATCAACAAAGGAATAAATGCAATCATTTTCTTGTGTTTCTTTGCTGAACTTAAAAACTTCCCACCGGATGGTGGTGGTGCACTTGGGAGGCAGAGGCAGGCAGATCTCAGTGAGTTCGAGGTCAGCCTGGTCTACAGAGTGAGTTCCAGGACAACCAGGGCTGTTACACAGAGAAACCCTGTCTCAAAAAAACAAAACAAAACAAAAAAAACACCAAACCAAACAAAAAACTTCCCACGCAGAAAATCACAGTTAGTTTCACTTGTAAATTCAAAGGATAAATAGCATCAACCTTACAAAGTCCTTCTGAAGAACAGGTTAGCACAGTATCAAAACCCCACAATGAAATTAGTAAACAGGCTAATACTTCTCATGAAATTAGGTGCAAATGTCTAAAAAACATACTAGATAACTGAGTCTAGATCCTAGAAAATGTCTAGACTAACATGTCAAGCTTGGAGAGGGCAGGGCTGGAGAGATGGCTCAGGGGTTAAGAGCTCACCAGCTGCTTTTCCAGAGGACGGGGGTTCGGTTCTCAGCACCCACCCAGTAGTCTGTAACTCCTGTAGCACGAATCTTAAAAGGTCTTATTAATAAAAACAAACCTGGGGCCAGGTACTGGGGTCAACGCTGGAAGATCAGAGATAGCAGAACAAGCCACAGCCACCTCACTTAGCCAATTCCTCAGCTGATCCTGTTTCCTCAGACCGGAAGCCTCTGAGTCCTCATCCAGAATGAATCTCAGCTGAACTGCTGCTCAAAGCCTAGAAGCTTAACCAGCTCTAGTTCCTGGTCCTCATGCCTTATATACCTTTCTGCTTCCTGCCATCACTTCCTGGAATTAAAGGCGTGAGTCACCATGCCTGGCTGTTTCCAGTGTGGCTTTGAACTCACAGAGATCCAGATGGATCTCTGCCTCCCAAGTGATAGGATTAAAAGTGTGTGTGCCACCATTTTCTGGCTTCTATGTCTATCTAGTGGCTGTTCTGTCCTCTGACCCTAGATAAGTTTATTAGGATGCATAATATATTGGGGGACACAATATCACCAAAAACTCCAGTTACAGAGGATCCTACACCCTTTTCTGTCCTCTGAGGGCACTGCATTCATGTGGTACACAGCTGTAACATACAGGTAAAACACCTGTACAAATAAAAATAAAGGTAAAGTTGCGTGCGTGCGAGTTTGGATTTAGTCCAGGATGGCAAGGTGTGTTTAGTGTTTAAAAATTAATAAACAGAATAAAGCAGGAAAATAATGATCAATATGAAGACAGAATGAATAAAACTCAATGACCATTCAGGATACAAACTCTCATCAATAAACTAGTACAGGAAACTTTTAAAATAATATATATGTACAAATCTATATTTTTTTGTACATATACTGGGGCTAGGGATATAGATGAGTGGTAAAGTGCATGCTTGGTGTCCACAAAGCTCTAGGTCAAATCCCCAACACCATATACAGATATAACTCCTATGCAAACACTACTTAATGTGGTATACTTCCCCTGGGATTGGGAACGAAACAGAGATAATTATTACAGGCACGCCCATTCTAAAATGTACTGGATTTTAGCCACTTTAATAAGACAGAGGGGAAAACGCACAAGACAAAAGATGATAACATGAGTCTCCTTGGCCCTGGGTGGGAACAGAAATGAAGGGTGGGCTAAGGATAAAAGGAGAGGCAGAAAATTGTGCACAAGTCAGGAACCATGTAATTTTCTTTCCTCTTATAAATGATATAACTAGGCCTCAGGAAGTATATTGATTAGTTTAAGGTAACTCTTTAAGTAGAAAAGGCAATTGATCCAGGGTCTAGGTTTCTTTTTAATGTGCTATGATCATCTCAGGAAGGGAGTTAGAAAAATCTAAAGGAAATTTTGTCCAGAATATGTTACTGGGTCTCCCAAACCTAGATAAAATTGCTATTGAATTCATTACCCAGAACCTAGTTTTCTTTTTCTTTTTTTTTTCTTTTTTCTCGAGACAGGGTTTCTCTGTGTAGCTTTGGAGCCTGTCCTGGAACTCACTCTGTAGCCCAGGCTGGCCTCGAACTCACAGAGATCTGCCTGCCTCTGCCTCCCGAGTGCTGGGATTAAAGGCGTGCGTCGTCGTCGTCGTCGTCGTCGTCGTCGTCGTCGTCGTCACCACCACCACCACCACCACCACCACCACCACC
>CABHPR010136173.1:9000-60929 GCA_902168415.1 Peromyscus melanophrys
AAAAAAAAAAAAAAAAAAAAAAAAAAGACTGGTAGACACTGGGCTCCTCTACTTGATTTCATGGAGGGGAGAGAAGCTCACAAGACTGCACCACTCTCTGAGGATTTATATCCAGCTAACCATGGCTGGGGGAAGGAGAGAAACTTTCTTCAGTTGTATAATCATTGGTAAGATGCCCATACTTCTGTAAAGAGCTTTCACCCAGGTTCCTGTAAGCAACCTTAATTAAACCCATTGAGTCACCCCTAAAGAGGGGATGATAATAGAAGAGGAACTAGTTGGGGAAAAGGGAGGGCATCAATTGGATGGGAAGGGAGACAAAGAGAGCGTAATGAGGACTGGATGTGATTAAAATACATTATATACATGTGTGCATGAAAATACTGTAATCAAACCCATTAAGTATAATTAATACCTGCTGATAAAGTGTTTAAGTAAACAAAACAAAGCCACAAGAACATAGCTGTTTAAAGAGAGGAAGATCTTATTAATCTATGCTGTGTGCTCAGACTGGAGCCCACTGAAGACAGAAGCTGCTGAAATGCTTATAGCTCATCCCTGGGATTCAAGAACAGCTCACAAACCTGACTGGGGCTGCTAGTCATGTGAACTTAGAGATTTCTCTGAATAAATTAAGATCTTCTTCTCAAAATAGGAGTTCTCAAACTTCAAATGTCAGTCATCCTCACTATGGTTGTGGACTAGCCAAGAGGATGCTTCATCTTCCAGGAAGCGGGTATAAAGGAAAAACCCAGCCCTGCTGATCAAATCCGCCTATAATTTTCCCTAGGTGTGACCACCAAGAGTCCTCTGGGACTATTTCCATGAAGTCTAGCCTTTTGTGTGAGCAGGTTGATTTCTCCCATCTCTCTCTCTCTCTTTTTTTTTTTTTTTTGGTTTTTCGAGACAGGGTTTCTCTGTGTAGCTTTGCGCCTTTCCTGGAACTCACTTGGTAGCCCAGGCTGGCCTCGAACTCACAGAGATCCACCTGGCTCTGCCTCCCGAGTGCTGAGATTAAAGGCGTGCGCCACCACCGCCCGGCTTTCCCATCTCTCATTAGGCTCACTTCTGTGCTCATAGTTACCTCCAACTCCTGGATCAGCTACAACAAAATTATTCTTATCTATATCAGTTCTCCTCAAACGGTACTGGGGAAGAGAAATGATTTTGTTTTGTGGTTGAAGAAGCGATGGTCTTTAAGATTAAGTGACTGTCCTTCTAACAATTGGGAAGTAGCAAACACATCAAAGTCTAGCTTCCTAATGTCCAGCCAAGTGGGGTCTGTCTTGAAACTAAGACCACTTACTTCTCCCTTCCCCTGCAACTTCTGCCCTATTTTCTTTCTCTTTTTTATTGTGAAAATTCCTGCAGGGCCATAGTAGTGTACACCTTTAATCCTAGCACTCCGGAGGCAGAGGTAGGTGGATCTCTATGAGTTTAGGGCCAGCCTGGTTCACAGAGCGAGTCCGAGGACAGCTAGGGCTCTACAGAGAGACCCTGTCTTGAAAAACAGAAACAAAACAAACAAAAAATAAAACAAACATGCAAAAAAAAAATGAACAAAACCCCCCAAAACCCTTCCTACTTGTAGTTAAACTCCTGCCTTTTTACTGACTGATTTGTCTATTAGCCCTTCAAGCTGGATTTCATGCCCATGAAGGTAAAATCCTTCTAGTTCCAGAGCTTTAAATGGAAAGCATTGTTAGTGTTAGGGGCCATATTGGCTGGTCTTTCCTGGTGCACCACAACAAGGATCATGAATCCATTTTACTTTCTTTTAATTTTGTATTATATTTATTTGTGTGTGTGTGTGTGTGTGTGTGTGTGTGTGTGTGTGTGTGTGTGTGTGTGTGTGTGTGTACATGGGTACACAGAGGTCAGAGGACAATTTTGTGGGAATTACTTTTTTCTTCTTTCACCTCTTGGGTCCCTAGCATAGAGTTTAGGTTGTCAGGCTTGATGACAGACATCTTTATGTGATGCTCCATTCTGCCAGCCCTATTTTTTGTTTTGTTGAGAGAGGGCCCCACTCTTTAGCCTAAAGTGGTCTTGAACTCATAGCAATGTTTCTGCCTCAGCTTCCCAGATGCTGGGATTACAAGCGTGAGCTACCCTATCCAGCTTCCCCATATACTGTCTTTTAAAAATCTGTGCTAGCCGGGCGGTGGTGGCGCATGCCTTTAATCCCAGCACTCGGGAGGCAGAGCCAGGCGGATCTTTGTGAGTTCGAGGCCAGCCTGGGCTACCAAGTGAGTTCCAGGAAAGGCGCAAAGCTACACAGAGAAACCCTGTCTCGAAAAACCAGAAAAAAAAAAATCTGTGCTAATCTAACATATGGAAATCTATTATCTTGTTACTTCTGTTTCCACCACTCTGGTTTAGTATATTTTGTGTCTTAACAAGTGGGCATTTGTAGCTTTCTTCTCAATCTGTCTTTCCCTGTCAGATAATTCCTCTGCTGTGGGATGTCTTTCTGTATGCTGTGAATATGTGTTGCTCTGATTGGTTGATAAATAAAGCTGCATTGGCCTATGGCAGCTTAGAGGCAGGCAGGAAATCTAAGCAGATATATGGAGAAAAGAAAGGAGAGGAGGGAGAGATGCCAGCCATCGCCAAAGGAGTAGCAAGATGCCAGCAGACTGGTAGTGCCACGATCATGTGGCAACTTACAGATTAATAGAAATGGGTTAAGTTATAAGAGCTAGCTAGCAAGAAGCCTGCCATAGGCCATGCAATTGTTAATTAATATAAACCTCTGATTGATTATTTTATAAGCGGCCACTGGACCATGGGGCCGGGAGCAACCGGAGATTAGTGAATAAAGTAAATATGTATGGATTGTCTTGCTTTAATGTATATTTAAACGTTTTCTGTAACTTACTTATAGGCGATATCCCTTAGATTTATGGATTTATGTGTTTGAATTAATGCACAAAGGCTATACTTTTGATGGTCAAATCTGTCAATCTTTTGCTTCTTTGATTCTGAACTTGCTTTCTTCAGATTCATTTTTTTTTTTTTCAGAAAAGAACAAAGCTTAAGCTCTCCAGGGAGTATCAGTTGCTGTTCAGGTAAAAAAAAAAAAAATATGCAGGCCTTTTAGCAGCTGGCAGGTGGTGCCATCTACGTTACCCATAGCTAGCAAAATTAACTCCCTACAGCTCATTAATTCAAACTCTCCTCCTTGGGAAACTTCGTGTTTGTATGCTTCAGTATGCAAGCTCTGGAGTATAATAAACTGAGCTAGGATTCCAAGTCAACCATTGACCAAGAATGGGAGAAATGGTTCAAAAACGGTTGCTTATTATTTTTTATTTAGAGATAGACAGATGCAGTTTATTTTCATGGGCAGCCTTAAAGACAAAAGGATCCCAAGGAGTTAGTCAGTTCTCGATATAGGATAGATTACTTATGCAAAAAAATTAAAATTAAAAAATCTCCCCCCCCCCCCCAAAAAAAAACAGTGGTGAGTTTCACTCTAACCTTGCCCCATTCCCCAAGGAGTTCAGCATGCAAAGGTGCTTAGGGATAGCTCCTGGCCAGGCAATGGTGGGAATGCATGGAAGAAAAGCCCACAAACCACAGGAAGTTGAGAGAACCCTTTCTCTATACACTCATTCAGCTCTTAATAAGATTATAGGGTTATTGATACAGCTAATTAAAAGGGAAAGGATAGGAATGCAGCCGTAGTTCCTTTCTGTTTCTTCTTATTGTTTTAAAATTTATTTTATTTTTGCTTTTTTTTTCTAGACAGTGTTTCCCTGTGTGTAGTAGCCCTGGCTGTCATTGATCTCACTCTATAGACCAGGCTGGCATTGAACTCAGAGACTTGCCTGCCTCTGCTTCTCAAGTGCTGAGATTAAAGGCATGAGTCACCACCACCTGGCTCCCTTTCCATTTCTATGATAAAAAAAAAAAAACATCATAAGAAAAAGCAACTTAGGAGATGAAAGTTGATTTTGCTTACACTTTCAGGTCATGGTCCATCACTGAGGAAAATCAGGGCAGGAACTTGAAGCATAAACCATGACAGAATGCTGCTTGCTGGCTCCCTCCAGCTCATTCTTCTCCAGTTTCTTTATAGGGCCCAAGACCACCTGCCCAGGGAATGGTACTGCTCACAGTGGACTAGGCCTTCTTACATTAATTAACAATCAAGACAATCTCTCACAGACATGTGTAGCTGGAAGGTTGTCTGTGTCCCACCTGGATGCTGTCAGGACAAATCTCTCCCTCCTGCATCCCACAGCCACTTGGTCCCACACAGAGGCTTATATTATTTTCAAACTGTTTGGTCTATGGCAAGCCTCCTGCTAGCTAGCTCTTATATCTTAAATTAATCCATTTCTATTCATCTATGTTTCACCACATGTTCTGTGGCTTACCAGTCTGCTGGCATGTTGTTCCTTGGGCATCAGGCTGGCATCTCTCTGCCTCTCCTTTCTCTTCCTGTATATCTGTTTGAATTTCTGCCTGCCTCCAAGTTGCCTTGCCACTGGTCAATGCAGCTTTATTTATCACCAATCAGAGCAACACACATTCACAACATACAGAAAGTACTTTCTTTTGATTAGCTAGAAAGGGGAAGTGCTGTGGGAGGTCTTTCTGTATGCTGTTGCTCTGATTGGTTGATAAATAAAGCTGCATTGGCCTATGGCAAGGCAGCTTGGAGGTGGTAGGAAATCAAGAGAGAGAGAGACAGGAAAGAGAAAGGCAGAGTCTGGAGAGACACCATGAGCCGCTGTCAGAAGAAGCAAGATATAAAAATACTGGTAAGCCACAGCCACATGGCAATTGATAGATTAATAGATATGGGTTAATTTAAGTTATAAGAGCTGGCTAACAAGAAGCCTGCTGTATGCCATGCAATTGGTAATTAATATAAGTCTCTGAGTAATTATTTCATAAGTGGCTGTGGGACCATGGGCCAGGCAGGACTGGAGAAAACTTCTAGCTACAGACATGCTCACACACCAACCTGATAAACGTAATCACTCAACTGAGATTCTTTTTTTTTTTTTTTTGTCTCCTACACGTCCAAACTGTGTAGGTGCTTAATACCAAGTAGGACAGTAGGAAAAGGGAGTGTGTCTAACTATTGTCAACTATAGTAGGAACTATTACTCCTTAAAAAGTAGTTTGTCCCTTTGGCACCTGCTGGACTGAGCCCAATTTATACCTACATAGATTAGGGGCTATTGCTCTATTGGTGGTGGTAGAACCAAAACCAGAACCAAACCCCAAACCAAAATAAACCCAAGAAGGAAATAATAGGAACCAACTATTACTCAAGATTCCTTCCCACATCTTCCTCCTGTGACCAAAAAAAAAAAAAAAAAAAAAAGGCAGAAGTTTTTATCTCAGCAGTTCCCTCTGAAGGAAGACAGAATGGACCATGGAGCATTGCATTAGTCCCCTTTTTTTCATTCTGCTTCTAAACTATTGTTAGGAAATAGTCCAGACTTCCAATTAGAATCCCTTTTTCCCTGGCAGTCTCTTAGAGAATTATATTCACAAACAATCAAGGGCAAAGATAACTCTAAATTACTTTAGCTTCTACTAAACTTGACCTTTTAAAAAGTTCCCATAATTCTTAGCTTGAAAAGCAGCCTGTGACCAAGCCCTAAGCCTGTGGAGGAAAACTCTGAAAGGCCGTAATCCTGCCAAGGCCTAAGCACTGTGGTTTCCTTAGGTCTCTAGGTTATGTCACCCAAATCAGTCCGTGCAGCCCGAATAGTTCCGTGTGGAACAAGAAAGGCACACAACGGAAAGGGCTGTCGAACATAAATCACAACCGACTCCATTCCTGTTTCAGTCTCTGTGCTTCTGCTGAGGACCCAAGAGGCTGGCAGCAGGTGTCCACACAGAGAAGGGGAGATGTGGCCGACGCAGGCAAAGCAGGAAGATCTACTAGTAAGGCGGTCAAGCAAGGAATGATGCTTAGGGAGGATACTGCCTTACCAATACAAAAATAGTTAAGATGTTTGCCCATTCCAACGCAAATATAAGGAACGGTGACAATTTCTCCTGAGTGGTAGCAGGCAGGTGGTGCAGTTGGTAAGAACCTAAGGCCATGTCAGCCAGATGGGGCTACCCTTTCCTGGGATATAGGATGAGGTAAGAAAAGCATTTCAAACAAAGCAGCACCATTTTGCTAACCTCAGCACCCCCACAATCCTTCCCTTCATAAACCCTTACTGATACACTAGAGGACAGAATTTATATGTGGTTGTCACTTCTCATCCCCTAAACTATTCCCTATGGGCAGATTTTATCCAACAATAGTACAGTTCTTGTTGTAAAAAATGTCCAAAGGGGCCTACATGAAAAAAAAGCTGTCCCTTCTGGAGGGTGTGATGAGAATGTTCACAATAGCAGAGCTCTGGCTGCCAAGCTAAAGTTTTCTGCAACAGTTAGATGGGAGATGACTCAGGCCTGGTGCTTGTCCTCTAGCAATAATTCCTTTACAGTAGTGAAGACAGCAGGAAGAGCTCCCCTTCTGGTTCAATTTCACATAATCTCCCTCCTCAAACACACTGCTTTGTGTTTGTGTCTCTGTTTGATTCTGTCTCTGGAGTAGGAGGCAGGCAGTGATCTGACACATGATCAGACCCATGGACTCAAGAGTAGGAAGGGACCATTCTACAAAACTTATGTTATATTCAGTGTGGATCAGAGAGAGAAAGAGAAAGACAGAGACAGAGAAACAGAGAAACAGACAGAGATATAGACACAGAGACAGACACAGAAATAGGCAGAGATACAGATAGACACACATACACATACACACACAGAGTCAGGCATACACATGCACATAGAGAGAGAGAGAGAGAGAGAGAGAGAGAGAGAGAGAGAGAGAGAGAGAGAGAGAGAGAAAGAGAGAGAGAGAATATAAATAAATATTGCAGAGGTTTCTACTACCTTCCCAAGGATCATAACTGAATCCTAAGCACCTCTGAAAAGCCAAGTTGTCCTTTGCCAAGCCCATACCGCTGGGTAGCGGGGAAGAAAGAGGGCCTCTGGCAAGCCAAAGGCGGGGTCTTGTTCCCATATGCCCTGAAATCACTGGATTGCTGGACCCCTGGAAAACAGCCAGTTTTGAACTTTCCTTCTCCTGATGGTCCATGCTATAGAGCCTCCCCACCAACTTCAACTGAGAATTCTGTATCTTGGCTAACCTAAATTGATATGGTTAATATCCAGGTCTCGTTTCTGATTTTTATTTGTATCAGAAAAGTCCAAATCAGAGACTTAGAAATCAGAAGGACAATCCTGTCCACTCCTTAGGACTGTCAGCAGTGTCCAAACTGTCCAGAAAGCCCTTGACATCAAGCTGATGGAAAGCCTGAGGCCTGGAAGGGTTTTCTATGTTGGGCACACACGTGCTTACCTCTGTGCACTGAGGGCAGTACAGGGATCTAGCATATATTCAGGTATACTTAGAGAGCAACACATATTGCAAGATGCCTGAGCTATGCACTTCTTCCTGCCGGGTCCTGCATTCCAGAGATGGCTCCAGGCCTACTGCAAAAAGGATTAGAATTCCTAAATTCTTAATTTGGAATTTTAAATGCCAGGATCTTCAGTGGAATTAGGACTTTTTGTCTAACATCCCCTACCCCCCCCCCCCCACTTAGCTTACTTGTCAATCCATAGCACCTATGTATGGCATTATTCTGGTAACTGGCAGACTCTCATTTGGTAACTACTGCAATTTTGTAGGTGTGTGCTGCAGCTACCTAGGGGCCATCCTCAGGCTCTCCAGTAAAGGAGCAGCATGCTCCTTTGTCTTCCCTCAGCCAAATGCCCACATCCTTCCCTCTCAGTCTCTATGAAGCAGCCACACTTGGCTGCCCTATGTATCTCCCAAGTAGAATTCTAAACGAGAATCATTATATCTGTATACTAGATTAACATCTAGTTGGCCCTGCAGAAATGTTGGCAGTCTAGTCACTGTCCCACATTTTGCTCACACTGGAACATCTCTTTCAGAAGCCCATTCCATCTTTTCTACCTTGAAATATTTTGGCCCAGTTGTATCCTCTTATCAGAGGTTTCCATAGACCAGGGAGCTTTCGGCATATCTTACTCAATTTGAGTGTCTTCTGTTGTCATTTTAATGTTTCAAGCACTTGAGACAAGTTGTAGCCTCCAAGCAGACCGAGGCCACTGCCTCACTTTTAACTGCACCCAATAACTATTTGTAGAAAGTGTAGCTAAGTCAATTAAAGGTACATGGACATACTAGCAAAGATATTAAGTTTGACCAATATCGTGCTGCTGGGAAATAGTATTCTATGGTGTGTTACTTTTGTTTATGTTCCATTTGTTTAACTCTGTGGAGTTCCTGTTTAAAACACCTGATGTTCTAATGAAGACCTGAACGGCCAATGGTGAGGCAGAGGAAGGATAAGCAGGGCTGGCAGACAGAGAAAATACATAGAAGGAGAAATCTGGAGGAAAAAAGAAGAGGCCAGAGAAGGAGGAGGACTACAAGGGACCAGCCACTCGGCTACACAGCAAGCCACAGAGTGAGAGTAAGATTTACAGAAGTAAGAGAATGGGAAAAATCCCAGGGGCAAAAGGTAGATGGAATAATTTAAAGTTAAGGAAAGCTGGCAAGAAATAAGCCAAGCTAGGACCGAGTATTTATAATTAAGAATAAGCCTCCATGTGTGATTTATTTGGGACCTGGGTGGTGGACCCCCCAAAAGAGACAAAGAATAAAAAACAACAACATAGTGCACTTCAAATTAGCTAAACACAACAATAAAAGTAAATATATCCTGCAGGATAGCATTGAATATTTCAGTAATTCAATATGGCCTTTGGATATACTAATGAAGTGCACCACTCAAAGCACTCTTTTATTCCAATTTTAAAGAGTATTTAAAAGAGTATTTTGTCCTGCTTTTCAATTTCTCTGAAACTGGAAATTTTCTTGCTATCAAAAAAGTAGCTATTGACAAAGTTACTGGGATGACGACACAGTCGTCATTACCTCTGTATTTGTGAACAACACACACACAGATCCAGATAATTATACTGAATAAAAATCTGTGTTTTAATTAGAGAATAATGAAGGTGACAGACTTGCAATATGTTTATTAATAGCTAGAAAGAAAATCCCAAGAGTGCAACATGTTCTTAAGAAATACTATATTATTGGTGCTCTTTCATGGGGGAAAAGCCACACATATTAGTAGCTTTGTGAAAAATAAAAGTGTTCTAAAGAAATAGGCTTGGTGTACAAAACTTCAACCAATTTACTCTGCTTATATTTTACACTTTATATATGTGCACAGTACTAAAAATCTGTCTAAGCAAACCTAAAAGTATTTTTTCAGTAATTATAAAGAATTCCATAACACTACATTGTGTCATATTTTAATTAATTATTAGCTTGGCAACCAATTAGCTATGTCTTGGATTTGAAAGTATACAATAAATTAAGTGGGGGCTAACATACACAGTTAGTCTGTGTGTTCCCAAACTTTCCTTAGTGAAAGAACAGCATTTGGTGTTTCGCTGTTGTTTGGAGATTAGGTTGTTGCTCAGGAAGGATGGAAGCAGAATCTGGGACTTCTTCATAAATAGTAGTCACAATTGAAGAGCCAAAATAATTTGCAGAGATGCCAATTTTTCACATCATCATTTATAGCCTTTTAACTTTGATTACAGACTGTATTCTCATCCATATTAAACCTTCCATTTATCAATTTCCACACTTTCTGAAATTAAATTTATTTTATTACACAAAACTAATATTATTGACACAAAAATTCCCTATATTAAGGGTCTGTATAAGAACACATAAACTATGCCAGGCGGTGGTGGTGCACGCCTTTAATCCCAGCACACAGGAGGCAGAGTCAGTTAGATATCTGTGAGTTTGAGGCCAGCCTGGTCTGCAGAGCGAGTCCTAGGACAGGCACCAAAGCTACACAGAGAAACCCTGTCTTGAAAAACAAAAAAAACCAAAAAAACAAAAAAATTGTTTTTTGGTCAACATTTTGATGCCATTTTTCCTAGGTCACAAAACTTTCTCAGATCAAAGTAAGATAACGACACATAACAAACATCAACCTTCCTTTCACCACCTAAAAGAGAAACAAGCATGGCTTGTAAACAGTGGGTGCTCTCAGGAATGCTGAAAGCTTGGAGACTCCCATGTGTCTTGCTAACAGAACCAATTCTCCGGGTCTAATCAACTAAAACCATCTCTCTTCTCAGGTTGCCTCATTAGTCTTACATACCAGGACTGTCACCAAGACTCAGTCAACTTGGCAACCAGCAGCTAAGAGAGGGACGTTCATTTCTCTTACACATCTACTCACTCAACAGGTATTTATCGTGTATTGTGGGCATGGACCACTGGCCTTGGCCCCTGCCTTCTTCAAGATTACAATGCAAAGGCAGAATAGAATAATCATTAATACGAAAACATACAAGCATACAGATTTACAAATTTTGATTAGTGTGGAAAAGAAAGAGACCAGGTGGTTGCGGAAATAAACAGCACAGAGTGTTCCAATTCAGGGGGCCTATGTAATGGAGTTGACAACCTAGAAAGCCAAGAAAGTGAGGGTTCTAAGACTTTGGACTTGGGTTGGCTTAAGTACAGCTAGAGAGGGGACTGGAATGTAGAGGTAGGCCCACCTCAAATCGGCCTCTTAATCTCTGATATGGATTTGGAACTTACTCCTTGAACGCTATTTGATTCTACACATTCATTTTCAGTGTCTAGTATACACAATTACACACTCACACATATTTTGTGTTTTGTTTACTTTTACTGTGTAACTTTCCAACACACAAAGTCCAAAGATTATGAAATGAATTCCACCTGGCCTCCGAACCGGTTTTCCCCTGAGTGTACACAAGCAAATCCATCTACAGTCCACACAGCATTCTAAGTAGGAGAGGGAGGTCCAGTTTGAAGATCGCTAGTGGCGCAGCACCACGCTCCGACACGGTTTACCATTCCAATTGGCACAGCAGCATGCTCCGACGTCGTTTATCATTCCAATCTCCTCCTCCCGGGCTCAGGGGATCAGAAAGTCCACCTTGGCGCTGCTCTCAAGACCGTTCCCACGCTGTGCTCCGAGCCGCGACCGCGCCCTCCAGCTAGCCCCGGCGGCCACCGTCTGAACTCCAGCACTCAGGTACTCATGTCTAGGCACCCGGCTCAGGTGCGCGCGTCCTCCGGGCAAAGGGACCAATATGCACTCGGTGTAGTCGGGGGCGGGAACTCCAGGGCTCCTCTCGGCAAGATTCCCCGGCGTACAGGGGCGGGGCCAAAGGGGGCTGGCCCTGGCGTGGGGGCGGAGCCGGCGCCTCGGGCCGCTGCTGCGCGGCGCAGAGCTGTTACCCGGGAGCTTTGGTGCGGACCCAGGCCACCCACGGGGCCGGGAGCACTTCTTGGTCTGCGCCCTGGACACCCGGAAGGGTGAGCGCGCCGCGAGCCGTGCAGCGGGGGCCTGGTGGACTGGCTGGGGGCGAGCGGCTGGATGGAGGCGCCGGGGAGCGTCCCGCGGCGAGCTCTCCGAGCCAGCTGAACTCTTCCCAAGTGTCCTGCGCGTCGGCTACCCTCTTCGAGCGGGTGGCGGGCTCTCTAGGTGCCGGCGGGCGTTGGGCGCGGGAAGAACGCAGAGGAGACCGGATTCATCCGATCGGCTGCAACTCGAATCTCTGCCTGCGGTCGCGCAGCGTGGCGGGAGGCACTGTGCCGGAGAAAGGGCGGGTAAGTGCGGCGCTGCCGAGTCCCGCGCGACACCGGAGTGACTGCCAACCTGGGAGCCGCCTGGGCTCCCAGACGAGACCAGTTGTCCGGAGGCAAAGTTCCTTCCTCTTAGGCAACCTGAGCAGCTCTCCTTCTCCCGGGGCCGGCCCCAAGGCCCCGCTATGGACAGCGAAAGCGAGGTGGATTTTTCCAGCAACGGCGTCACCCCTTTGTGGCGGAGACGGTCCACCCCTCCTCTCCAGCTGCTCGGCCGGAGCAAGCCGAGGCCACAGTCCTACCAGAGCCCCAGCGGGCTGCTGATCACCGACTTCCCGGTGGAGGAGCTGGCCGCTCTGCCCTCGCCGCAGACTCCCGCCCGTGTGCCCGCCGCCCCGGACGGCAGGACGGTGACCAGGAGCCCCCAACTTCTGTGCGCGCATCGGAGGCCGGTGACCAATGGTCGCACGGTGTCCCCGGACTATAGAGCTGCTTCTCCTCGACTTCGAAGGCCCAAATCACCCCTAGTTCTTCACGCGCCGTCGGGCGGCTCCCAGAAGTCCCCTGCTAATGGCACGGTGGCCTCTCCGGCGGCGTTGGTGTCCTGTGCCTCCCGGACTCCCGACGCTCCTGCCTCATACGACCCCGAGGAGGACCGCACCCGGGTGACCGCCAGTAAGGCATCTTCGCCCGTTGCCAATGGCCTTGTCCCTAAAAACGACTCACCTGGCTCAGCTTCACAAACTGGTCAGACGGCTAGGGACATGGAGCCGGGTCTCTCGAGACTCTCCCCTGTTCCCCAGCACAGGTCTTCAGAACAAAAACTGCCGCTCCAAAGGCTGTCCTCCCAAGGGAATGAGCTCCCGAACCCTTCCGTGGTTTTGAGTACCAACAGCCCGGCCGCCCTCAAGATGGGAAAGCAGCAGATTATCCCGAAGAGCCTTGCTTCGGAAATTAAGCTGAGTAAATCCAACAGTCAAAATGTAGAGCCCCACAGGAGGCTCCTCAAGGTGCGCAGCATGGTGGAGGGACTGGGAGCACCCCTGGGCCACGAAGGGGAGGAAGGAGAAGTCGACAACGACATGGACAGCCCGGGCTCTCTTCGGCGAGGCTTGAGGTCCACTTCTTACCGAAGGGCAGTGGTCAGTGGTTTTGATTTTGACAGCCCCACCAGTTCAAAGAAGAAGAACAGAATGTCCCAGCCTGTTCTGAAGGCTGTAATGGAAGACAAGGAGAAGTTCTCTAGTCTGGGAAGGATAAAGGTAGGACTGGGCAGGCTCACATGCCATTCATTAAACTCAAAGGGAACGTGTTGGGGACAAGTTTTAAGTGATCATGGCACATTTGATAACCTTTCAGGTAAAATGAATTTAAATCAGTACCCAAATCGTGGAGCAGTTGTTTGCTGGCCACCATGTTCCTTGCTTATATTTTATTACTATTAATCATTGAGTGTATTTGACACACTAGTAGCTTAGAACTTGAGTGAGGATGTGAGGTATTGTTCGCTGATCCAGACCTAGCAGTTGCACTTAGTGAATATTTTTCTCACCGGGATTTAAAGAAAAAAAAAAGACAGCTAGAAAGGGATGCTTTGGAGTATGTGCCGCTTTCTTAGAAACAGGACAGTGCTAAGCAATAGGGCAAAGACTGCCTTTGGCAGTCACATTTGTTTCTTGATTAATCAGAGAACTGGCACCAGTCTTATAAATGTCACATATGTAATACACAAACACGCCTGTTTGGTTGTAGACATGCGTCTTAAAGAAAAGACATTACACAACATTTTGTGTACAACCCTCCCGCCCCCACAGCTGTCAAGGGTAGCAAAGTTGAGTTTTAACAGTGAGAGTGAATCAGGTAGTGAAATGAGTGGGGCCGCTGCTGGTCGTTTGAGGATTCTCAGTCTAGTTTAACAGGATGTGGGGGACGCTGTACATCTTATTTTACGGTTGCTGTGAATTGGCATGGGGCAGCATGCTTTTGGAAATCCGAGGGCTATAACAAAAAGGGGCATTTACTTACAATAGCTGTATTTTCTACTTGGCTCATTCATACATAGTTTGCTTCTTTCTCTTTTTGCTTTTTTCGTCTCTTAGAAAAAAATGCTGAAAGGACAAGGAACATTTGATGGGGAAGGTAAGCATTTCATTTTCCAGACTTTTATTGCGGCTTCAATATGGTACATCAATTATAAGTTGAAACCCAACTGCCGTAGCAAAGACACTTGAGATGAAAAAGCAAAATTACTCAACTTTGCTTGGACTATACAGTACAAAACTGTATTCACTAAGCTGTAGGGGGGGGGGGCATTTTTATAAGGTGGTAACTTTTGCAGTTTACAGCTTGGGAGCTCTCATTCTTCTTTGCCCTAGCTCCATCCCCACCTGCCTCAAAACAGAGCAAGTTCTAGCTCTTTAGTCAAGCACTCTGAGAATGACACTTGGATCTTACGTGGTGTTTCCTCAGGCCACATTTTTTTTTCTTCCTTAATATTATTTTCACCATAGTTCCACCTTCGATTTTTCAGTTCTGACTTCCTGTTTTCCTACTAAGTTTCACCTTTGGGGAAACACAACTTTTCTGGTGGGAAAACAAACAAACACCATAATCTTAAGAATTTGTGACCTGTATATTATTTGTTGTTAAGGATTTCAAAAGCAAAAGCGGCTTCAGCCAGGTGTTCACATGCTAATCAGATTAGTGGACTCTGTAAATAGATGGGTCAAGTGTCGGCCAACTGGAGGAGCATGAAGGGAGCAGTCTCAGCCTCAGCCTGAGGCTCCTGGGGACAGTGAGTGGACTTACTTTCTGTCATGCTTTGAAATGCTGAGAGTTTCCACCCTTAATTGAATAATGAAGGAAAGTGTGCCCTTACATAAGAAAAGCTAATGGGAAGCCATGCCGATTTAAAATATGTAATTTGGGTGATTGTAAAATAGTTCCTGCATAACTACGAATGGGTAATTAATGAAGCCATTGTACTAATTGTAGAAAGTAATTGTTATTTGGAGAAGAAACCCAGATCCGGTATTTTGACTAGTGGGGATAAATTCATCTCCTTGGTTTTATAATTGGGGAAATCAGAAGCTCTGAGAATTTTAGTAACTCGTCCCTGCTGACACCTCTCCTGAAACTTGTGGCGGCTACACTTTGCTGTTTCCCGGACTGTTGTGTGAATGTGAAGTCAACAACCCTCCACGTTATATTTCCCTCAGAGGAGGCTTTTTGCTTCTTGGAATTTGAACGTGATTCTGTTTATGCCTTAAATTTGATAAATTTGAGTGTTCTACAGTCAGAATAGGCAGTTTCATGTTTATCTCCTTGTATCAGCAGTTTCTGAGTCTCTTATCTATTCTTACACATGATGGTGTAGGCATCCTTTTTTTTCTTTTTTTTTTTTTACACATGTAGGCGAAGAATGCAAGATTCTTAACACTTAATGGCTTGAAAGAATGCACCTATAAGGCAGTGCTGTCTGGTGGTGAGAACTTGTGGTGCCAGGTTCTTGATGTCATCGATTGAGTGACCGGGATGCAAGAACTTTGCATCACTGAGCCCTGTCTCATGTGTGAAATGAGAGTGATTCTGCCTCAGCCCATTCTTTTGTGAGAATGAGTGAGAAAGTGTATCAATGACATTATGCATATTACTTATTTTCCTATGTAGAACAATCACAGAATAGTAAAGTCTTGCATAGACTCCAGTGCTACTGTAGACACAGTACACACAGGGCTATATGTGGTTGCCAAGAGAAAACGCAGATGTGGGAGAAACATTTCTAACTCCCTAAGCCCTATACCAAACTCAGAATCTTCCCCATCATGCCTGTATCTCTTCTGATGTTCCTGCCTTCTGCTTTCTGTCTGTATAATTGGAAGGTTTTGAAAGCTTAAAACCTACTCCTCCCCCCACAACCAGTCTGTTACCAGTCGGACCTAAGTGGCACAGCTCAGGTCTCCATTACCTATCAGTCACTACCCCACTGGCATCCTACTTAGTCGCCTGGGTCGCTAGTCTTTGACTAGCCCATGGCAGTAAATCTGTTTCTGGTGGCTTCCCTTGCATTCAGGATAAAATGCAATCATTACAGTGTGAAAGAAGCTAAATCCTTTTGAACTCAGGGTCAAATCTAATTCTTTTATTTAGATTACTTAGATTTGGTTATTTAGAGTTGGACTATGTGGCTCATCTCTGTAAACACATCTTGCATTGTTTGACCACTGTACACACCCACCATACAACTGCCTTGACCCTCATGGGAGCTCCTAAGGTTTATATTTCTTCTTGCTTGGGGGTGTGTCCATCTGCTTTTTCCTTGAGCTCTGCTGCTTTTCTACTCGCAGAGCTTAGATTTTCCTCACTGATGCCTCTCTGACTCCTGGGGCTGTATCATACTCTGGCAGTTCTGTCAGAGCAACTCTACACACATATCTTCCCTTTTGTCATGATGCATTTATGTGAGATCATGTGCCCTCCACCTTTCAATAACTTGTGATCCCACTTGGCGTAAAAATTGGGGTCCTTTTAGTGGCCCAACATGACCTGCCCCGTACTCACTCTCTGTAACACGGATCTTAAAAGGTCTTATTAATAAAAACACTCAGGAGCCAGCTACAACTCTCCCCTCTCATCTTCTATGATTTCAGCTCTCTGCTGGTACTCCTGCCACACTGGCCTTGCTGCTTCTTGTTCACACAGACATACCAGACAGACTCCTGCCCCTAGTGAACTTGCAGTTCACTTGCATGAAATACTCTTTACTGGGCTGGGGAGATGGCTCAGCAGATAGAGTGCTTGCAGCACAAACACGAGGAACTGAGTTGTATTACCCAAACGCACATAAAGCCAGGTGTGGGTAGAGCACATCTGTAATCCCAGTCTTCCTCTGATGAGCTGGCATATGCAGCTGTGAACAAGAGAGTCTGTGGCAAACAAGGTGGACAGCGTAGATGGACACCAGAAGTTGTCTTCTGACTTCACAGGTATGCTGTTACATGCCCGTGTAACACACAAACATACCACACACACACACACACACACACACACACACACACACACACACACACACACACACACCCCTATTTCTCTAGCTGTACAAATGGCTTGCCTTCTTACCTCTTATGTCTTGCCTTAATTGTGTCTTGTGAGGCCTTCCTAAACCACCCTACTTAAAATGAACTTACTTTCTTCCCAGAATTCCTACCCCTTTCCGTCATTTGTTTTTCTCCATGACAACATAGCCATACTTGAAATACTTATGAAGGTTAATTGTTTATTTCAATTCTCCTTCATTTTATGTCAGCTTGATGAACATTGAAATTTCTTAATCTTTTTTGTCCATTATATTCCTAGTTGCTTAGCAGTTGCTGGCATCTAGTAGACATTTCCTAAATGTCAGTTGGATGAATAAATGCATGAGTATGGAATTCATTCTTTTTACCAACTCGTTGGTTCATGAAGAGATGACAAGTATCTTTTCCCGTATCTTTAGAAAATAAAGCATTATGGATGTATAGTAAATGTTTGCCAAATAGATAAGTGAGTGAACAAGTGATAGACAGTGAAGAAAACATAGCATGGATTTAATTTAACCTGAATGACAGTGGGTTGAGACTGACTGTCTTTCATGAGTAGTGGACGGAGACACTGAAACTTTGCTTCAGTTGGAATGCCATATATTCTCTGGTGACAAGATATGTTTTTTCCCAGCTATTAATTAAGCCAGCACTAAACTTTGTGTAAATGTTGACCTTTGTTTAGAGCAAATAGTGTAGCTACGGGGAGCAATTAGTGACATATCTGACTTGTTTTCTTGAAGAAAATGCAGTCCTGTATCAAAACTACAAAGAAAAGGCCCTTGATATTGACTCTGATGAAGAATCGGAGCCCAAAGAACAGAAGCCAGAGGAAAAGATTGTGATTCACCATAAGCCACTGAGATCCACATGGAGCCAGCTCTCTGCGGTGAGTGTTTACATTCTTCTTTTCTATCTGTGGGCGGAAAAGGCCAATTTGTGGAAATCGTGCATGAATGTGGCCTTTATTTTTCTCTACCAATGGTCCTGTAATTCTAAAAAAAAAAGACTCTTCAGATGGTAAAATGTTTCTGGAAACTCTGCAGACGTTAATAAGAACATAGAGCTTGGCACTTCTGATCAGGAAAAGCAGGTCTGATAAAATGACAAGACATGCCTTCAGACTGTTTTGTGTGGACTCCGTAAATTCTCACTCAGTATCTTCCTTTTTCTTTTTAATACAGTGTGTGTGTAGTGATAATATATCCCAGGTGTTTTCATAATTGGCTATATATATGTTATATAAATGTGTTGTATGGGTCTATATGTATATTTGTGTGTTTATGTACAATGGGGAGTTAATTACAGTTGTTTCTTGGACAGTTTATTTGATATAACCATATTGATATTTTCTTGAAGTTAGTTATTGAGAATGCCTTCTTTATGCATCTTCTGTATATGTGGTTCTAATACTTTTGCCATCATGTGTAATTTCTTCTTTCTGGATCAAACATATTTGGTTTTTAGCCATAGTCAGTTTCCTCCCTGGCTTAAAATGCCATGTATTGATTCATTTTCTTGATGGAGTTTGGGCATACCATGTCTGACTCCTGACACGTTAGCAAGCTGAAAGGAATTCTCATGGCTAGACATGGATGGTAAAGACACTGCATCAAAAACAGGTCCGTGAGGCTCGGAGTGTCTTGGGCTCTACCGGAACAGAGGCAGCCCCCTCTTAAGCCATGCTGAGTGTTGTTCAGTCTTGATTTTCATGGCCTTTGGGAAGCCACCAGCCGAGCAAGCAGTTGCATGTGTTGGTGCTGTACAGCCAGGATAGGGCGGCAACTTCTGGGTCAGACTCTGTCTCTCCTTGTCTAACCGCTATGCAGTTTCAAAGTCTGGAATCAAGTCCCTTCTCCCCATCTCCTTCTTTCAGACAGAGTCTCCCTATGTAACTCCGACTGACCTGGGATTCTCTATGTAGACCAGGCTACCTTGGAACTCACAGAGATCCACCTGCCTCTGCCTCTTTAGTGTTAGGATTAAAGGTGTGCACCACCACACCTGACTGTCTGCTACTCCTCCTCTTGTTCCTTTCTGGTACTTCCAAGCTGTGGTACCTATGAAATTCTACCCAGAATTGCATTGCTGATAGCAACAGGGCAGTCAGTGTGAATCAGTGATTCCTGTGAGTGTGGGTGATAGGGAGTAGTGAGGGTTGTGGTAGGCAGGCCTTTGTCAATTGAACAACCACTTCTTAACTTAAGTCAGGGATGTGCAAAGGTTCATTATTGCCAGGTCCTCTGATACAGAAATCCAGACTTTGATGAGTATTATCTGAATTTAAGTTTTAGGGAAATGTTACATGAGGCCATCAAAATATCTGTATTTCTCCACTAATAGTGTGCCGCTTCTATGACATTCTTAGGATTTTTTTGTATGGGTCTAGATTGTAAAATGTCTCCAGAAAGGTGATGTATTAGTAATATTATACCCTAATATAACGATTTGATGATATGCATGTATCCAAACAGATACCTGGAAAATGTGGCTATAAATGTCTGTCATTCAGTTCATTCATTTGTTGATGTGAACCGTTGGGTAAAGGATGTGGGAGAAAAGACCTGTCTTTAAATTTTCACTGTGACAGCCGCCGTACTTGCTATAAGCCTAAGCCCTGGGGATGGCTCTGAACTCTCAGAAGAAATGTGGACTTATGTGTCACAGTTCGATCCAGCTTAATTCAGCACTAAAGAGGAGGCTGCCATGTTCATGACCTCCTGGTATCTGGCTTTCGTTGAGATGAACAAACACAGATGCAGTGAATTCATACTGTGTATCCTTCAGTACAGCTTTGCACATGAGCTTGTACTTTTACTTGGCCAGGAGAAAAGGTGCTGCTATACCTTTAACTTTAGAATGTGGCATCCTAGATTTGAGTGTTCCCAGGAAGCTCACGTGTATTTATTGAATTGTTTGGCAGCCACGTGATTGGGCTTTTGCCACCTCTATATATGCATAGGTATGAATCTGCATCTTCTTGGTATCTTTTATATTTCCCTTTCATTCACATTTTACTTCATCATATTCTAAAGTGCTGTTAACTTATAGAAAAGTTAAAAAAAAAAAACACCCAAGCAGACATTCATAAAGGTAGTTGATCTTCATGTACCCACCAGCTATAAACAACAAATATTAATATAAATATTTATATTATATATATATAAACAAATATAAAATATTAATATTCTAACCCATATTTTTCAATTTCTGTTTTTGAGGCAATCCAGTTCAACACCCCCACTCTCCTGCATTCTCTTCTTTTCTCCCCAGAGAATCACTATCCTAAGGGTCTTTGCTTTTTCCATATGTTTTTCCTTTTTCTAAAACACTTGTTAGGATACAGTCTCTCTGTTAGCTCAGGCTGTCCTCAGTTTATCTTACCTTAGTCTTCTGAGTGCTGGGATCACCGGAGGTGGGAATTCTATCTAGCACAAAGATGAAACCAGCTCTGGACTATAACACTAAAGGCAGTTACTTGAACCTAGCTGTTAATAAATGTACAAGTTTCAGTCAGGACCATAAGTAGAGGAGGCTTCATAAGTAACCTTGTCAGGATAAGTGGTCATGGTCGCTCCTTATCTGTCTGCCCTCATGTCCTGATGCTTTCTTAGAGAGCAGCGGCAACATTGGAGGCAGTTCTCAGAAGACTTCTATTATTGAGACTGGTTTTGGTATCATCTTGCCATGCTTAACTTTTAATGGGTTAGCAGAGTAGCCCCCACCTAACATCCTTGCATGTATCCCAACTCTTACTTGAGTGTGGCCTTGATTCCTGAAAGAGAGTAAGACGAGCAGTTTTCTGACCGTCGGCAGGTCTCAATTTGACATTCATTTAACTTTCTACTTAAGAGGGCTCTGTGTGGGTGCACATGCACCTTGGCCCCTGTTGAGTGTTTAGTTTGGAAAAAAATCTCTTATCTTTGTTGCGAACACCTGCCTGCCTTCTAGTATGATGCAATTTTCTTATCTGTTGACTGTGCGAAGCATGCAGTATGCCAAAGTCTCTTTTGATGTGCAGCAATTTGCAGTAATTTATGGCTGTTATATAAGCTCTTTAAGCCTTCATTCTGTAGTGCAATTTATCCGTAGTGTTTTTATTCCTATGACTCCTTTGATTGCGTTGGATGGTGCCAGGTAGGAACGTGCTCAACTGCACAGGTGGCAGGCAGTCCTCATTTACAGGGATGGGGCAGATGTAGCTGTGGTGTTCTGATCATTTAGGGATAAAGGAAAAGCAGACCTGTGTAAGAGAGACATAGTTCATTACTCCCTCACTGGAATGAGCATTTAGAGTTCACAGACTTCAAGTGAACTGGTGGTATATGCATTTATCAATGGTGTCTCAACCCCCAAGTTCCCCATGTACAAGTGGCACGTTCTGTTGTCGTCTAGAAAGTAGCCATATTCATTCATCTCTTAGGATGGGACAGGCTCAGACCTCGTTCACTTGGCTGTCAACATGGCAGTTCCTCCCCTCAGGGTTGTAGTGGAGTTCAGTATCCAGGATTTCGTTGTTTCAATGTGGAAGGGAGTTGAGGTTTTGAGCTTGTGGAGTTGTTTTGACCTCAAGAGATGGTTATCTGGAACTGTGCCTGGAATCAGGGAACCTGCTGGCCACAGGTGAATGACTCAGTGCCTCACCGAAATCGAGGCATGAACCCAAGCCAGCAGTTCTTGGGTCTCTGGGAAGAGCTGTGGGTTTGGAGGAAAATATTGATTGTGTTAGTCAGGGGTAGAACACTGGGTACTTGTTACGCTGAGTGCCAGGTGCACTGCCAGTCGAGCTCTGGCTGGAAAGTGAGCTCTGGTTTCCTCCAAAGTTTTGTCATTACTAGGATCACAGGAGTTGTCCCTCTGTTCTGCACGGACTTTTGCTTTTCATCATTAACTCTTACTCCAGGCACACGCTGGGGACGTTTAAGAACTGATGTGTGAAACCGGTGTTTATTCAGTTACATTCAGTGACAGCACCAAAGTCACACTTGCCAGCCGTGCCCTGACCCCATTGCAGTAGGGTGTGTTTGTGTAATTTCTGTTACCTCGAAATGCCAGGTACCTTTGAGAAGGGTGTTCAGGCTCCAGGGGCAGAAGCTGGAACATGCCGGCATACTTTCCACACCTAATATAGTCACCCTCTCACGGACTCTTCTGTGCTTGCTGGCATGCGGCTTTAGGCTTTATCAGTCATCATCCATCAGTTCAGATGTTTTTTCCCGAGTGCTTACAGAATTCAGACTCTCCAGTCCTGATTTTTTTTTTTAATGTTTTCATCAGAGTGCTTTGACTGGGTTTAGTGGCTAATGGTGTGATGGGGAATCCAGAATTAGGACCTTATACTCTCTGCTTCTGCATGTGTGATTCACCTTTGGGAGGCTTTTTGGAACTTGCAGAAATGTGAAAGGGAAACCGGGACATTCACAAGAACAATTTTGTTAGGTTAAAGATAAAGCATATCTTTTGAGTTTTAGCAGTTTAATCTGATAGGACTTATTCTTTTAGGATTTAGGCTGTATGTATTGCAGAAGATACTGTTTTTTCTTAAAACCCAGAGATCAACCATTGTAAAAACCATGAATATCATTCCCTTTTGGAGAAATGCTTAATATATTTAAAAACCAAAGAAAACTTTCATCTTGTTCTTTAAATTTGAGCACTTGCCCACACTTGTAGCTTAAAATAGTAACTTCTGTGGTCCAATAAGTTTTCATTAATGGTTTTGTAAGATAGCAATCTCATAAAGTTATTTCTTTTACCTTAGATGGCAATTAATGCTGTCTACTATATCTTCTGAGCATAATTTTCTATTACACTCATTTGTCTAGTCTCCACAATCATGGGCCCATGCCCGTGCATGCTGGAGTTCACAGTGGAGGTCAGAGTCCAACCTTGGGAGTTGGTTTTCTCAGGTCCCAGGGATTGAAATTAGGTCAGCAGGCCTCAAAGCCTTCTGAGCTCTTGCCTATCATCTTTTATGTTTAAAATATAGGAAATAGTCATCCTTCACGTTTGTATCTTTTACCCCTCATCATTAAATAATCATCTTGAGTGCCAATGCACATGTCTACGATGGACGGTAGGACTTCTAGACAGAGTCTTAGCATCTCATTGTAATTATGTTGAAGTATTC
Organism: Peromyscus melanophrys; assembly: GCA_902168415.1. Lineage (NCBI taxonomy): Eukaryota > Metazoa > Chordata > Mammalia > Rodentia > Cricetidae > Peromyscus > Peromyscus melanophrys. The sequence goes on from CABHPR010136173.1 coordinate 31,928, forward strand.
TTTTAGCAGTTTTGAAAATTAATTTTAACTTACATAGGCAATATGTAACCTGGCCCCTATGCAGAAAACAATCCAAGTGTTCAAATAAAACTAAAGTCTTTTTCAATCTTTTCTAATCCCAGTTTTCTTTCCCAGAGCTAAGTTGTTCTCAGTTTGGTAACACTTTTTAAAATCTACATACATATTTAAGAAAAATAGGTTATTTATACTCACATAAATAATTAGTTTATAACGTAACATTTGCCTTTTCTGAATTATGTGTCTTACAGACATTTGAGGTCCATAAATGACGTGATTGACATTGCCGTAATTGCTTCATTATCCTGTAGGACTCATATATAATACTTTGACCTATCCTTTTTACTGCCTGTACTCACTATATGTAGAGCTGGATTTCTAAGGATGTTTTCTTTTCAGTATATCATGCACTTTGACTTTATTCCCTCCATAACTCCCCTTTATCTCACTTGTGTTCGTCTCCTTGTTTTTCCCAGCCTTCCTTCTGTTATACCATATATGTATATATTGTGTATATATAAATGGTTGTATGTGTCTCTCTATAAAATCTAGGATTCCCTAATGAATAAACATGATATTTGTCTTTATGAGTCTAACTTACTTTCCTCGATACAAAATCTCAAGTTGCATCTGTTTTCTAGTAAATGATGTGATTTCATTTTTCTTTATGGCTGAGTAAAACTCCCTTGTATGCGTCTAACCTTTCTACATTGATTTATATATACATTTTCTTTATCTGTTCATCTGTTGATGAACACATAGGCTGATCCCATTACTTCTCTATTAGGAATAGTGTCACAAGAAACACAAATGTGACAGTATCTCTGGCATATTGACTTAGAGTTCTTTGGGCATATCTGGAATTGATTTAGCTGGGTCATATTTTCAGTTTTATGTGGGTCCTCCATACTGGTTTCCATAGCAGCGGTCTAACTTACATTCCTGTTATCTGTGTTCCCTCTTCTCTGAACTCTCACCAGCACTTGTCTTCTTGTTGTAATTTCAGTTTGTATTCCTTGGTGGCTGCAGATGTGGAATGTGCTTTCATATGTTTATTGACCCTTTGCTTTGCATCTTTCAGGAACTGTCTGTTCATTGCCTTAGCTCATTTATTGATTGGGTTGTTGGGTTTTATTTTGATAATTAGATTTTTGAGGTTTTTTTTTGTTTGTTTGGTGTGTGTGTGTGAGAGAAAGAGAGAGTTCTTTATACACTTTAGACAGCAGTCTCTCCGATGGATAGCGAAGAAAGATTTTCTCCCATCTTATGGTCTGTCGCTTCACTGGGTTGTCTCCTTTGATGGATAGAAGCTTTTTGACTTTATGAAATTCCATTTGTCAATTTTTATAATTATTTCCAGGTTATTGGAGTTCTTTTCCAAAAGTCTGTGTCTGTGCCGCTAACAGTTTCAGTTGACCTTAGTCTTTGATCCATTTTGAGTTATTTGAGTTGTACAGGATGAGAGACTGAGTGAGATCTAGCTTCCTTCTTTTGCATGTTTCCGCAGCACTCAAAAGTCAGGTGGCTGTTGGTGTGTGGGTTTGTTTCTGCATCTTTCCATTCTGCTCTGCTCCTCCATGCCACTCCGCTTCACTCCATTCCATGTAGGTTTTGCTTATGTCAGTGCCATACTGTTTTGTTACTATGACTTTGTAGTATAACTTGAAATCAGCTTTTGTGATACTGCCAGCATTATTCTTTTTACTCAGGATTGCTTGCCTATGGGGGATATTTTGTGCTTCCATGTGAATTTTAGGAAAATTTTATTATTACTCTTATTTCTGTGAAGAATGCCATTGGAATTTTGATGAGAACTGCATTGACTCTGTATATTGTTTTTGGTAGCATAGCCATTTTCGTTACATTTATTCTACTGACCCAGGAGTATAGAATGTCTTCATTTTGAAGCAAAGAAAAATTTCAATTTCCTCCTCCTTAAGTATTTAAAAATTTTCATTGTGAGGTCTTTTACCTTTTTGTTAGTTTGCTCACACATACTTTTGAAGCTATAATGAAAGGGATTATATTCCTGATTTATTTCTCAAAGTCTTCATTACTAGTTCATAAAAAAGCCACTGATTTTCTGTGTTGATCTTGTATCCTGCTACTTTTTGAAACTTTATCACTTCTCAGAGTTTTCTGATGGAGTCATGGGTCTCTTACGTGAAGGATCAAATTATAAAGAATAATTTGACTTCCCCCTTTCCTTTTGGTGTCCTTTTTATTTCTTGTGTCGTTGCTTAAGCTCAGACTTAGAGGACTATATTGAATGCAAATGGAGAGAGTTTCATGAAAAAAAAAAAAAAACCTCATTCCTGAATTTAATGAAAAAAAAAAAAAGCATTGTTTTTCCCCATTTACTACAGTGTTGGGTGTAGGCTCATTGTATGTAGGCTTCGTTATGTTGGTCGGGTTCTTTCTATTGCTAGTTTCTTTAGGAATTTGATCACAAAGGGATGCTGGACTTTATCAAAGCTCTTTCCTGCATCTGTTGAAGTGATACCAACCCTGGCATATTTTTTTTTACTGGAGATTCTAAGCTACCTATGCATGGGTACCCTCTGCCATATTCAGAATATAACCACCACCCTTTTTGAAGGATTTTCATGGTTTGAGAGAAAAAAAAAGTTCTGAATCATTTTTTAATTAGAAATTCACACATATATATTTAATATTTACTTAGGTGATTTTTCAATTTTAGTTTGAGAATTTAATTTATTTAGTCTGCAAATGCTAGGAGTATTTTACTATACCTCTTTATATATTGTGTACCATTTGAATGTTGTTCACAATCACCTTCAAAGGGTTTTCTTTTGCCAGAGAGATGGCTCAGTGGGCAAAGGCACTTGCCTGACAACATGCATTTGATCCCTGGAACCTACATAGTGGGAGGAGAGAAATGACCTCCACACATGCCCATGACACAGTTCTACCCTGAAGTAAAACTTCAAGTGTTTTATTACATTTGCGTGTGTGTGTGTGTGTGTGTGTGTGTGTGTGTGTGTGCATGCCTGTGTTTGTATATGTGCCGTGTCCCTTAGAGAAGAAGAGATTAGTGTCCCAAGAAAGTGGGAGGAGATGAGCATGGGTTATTTCATTTTGATAGTTTAAGTACAAAGGAGATGCTCCTGTCGAAACCAGCTCCTGGGACCCAGATAAAGAGGATATTATTTCACCAAGTTAAAAAAAAACCAGTGAGAGAGACTGATGGATGACAGCTTCATTTATCAAGTCTTTATCAAGGGCCGGCTCTCTACAAGTCCCTGTGCTGAGCAGTGAGGTAGAGCAAGAGTACCTTTCTTTTATGTCTTTACCAATACCATGAAGCAGACACCAGATGCCAAGCATTCTCATAAAGTCAAGCGAAATTCCCACTTTGGTCAAGCTGTGAGGGACATGTTGTCATGCTGTGAGATCCCATGTGAGGAGCATTTGTCTGGGAAATGTGCTCAGTGGAGAGAAGGGTCCACTGAGGAGATCTGAAGAGCATCACGATTGGCTGGGCAAAGTTGACAAGGTGAGATAGAGGAGTCTGAGTCAGAGAAAATACCACATGTGTGTGTTTGAGTGACCCTGGATAAGTGGAGTTGAGGCATGGATAGCATGGCTGGGGCTTCAGGATCCTGTTTGTTGGTCCATCCCATCCCTTTAATCTCCTAATATTGGACTTCCCTAGGCTCAGCCCTTAGCTGTCTTTACTCACTTGCACTCACTTGGTAATCTTCTCAGTTTTATGACTTTGACTGTATACTATTTGCTGATGAGTTCTTACTATGAAATCAAATTAAAGTGTGCCAGGTGTGGCTTTCAGGGATGTGGGTGGGACACAGGCAAGAGCAATAGCAGCCTCTTTGGAAAATGTAGTCTTAGGTTAAAAATAAAGGCTGATTCTGTTGAGGAGTTCTGAATCTCTACAAAGAAAGGGCTGTGTGTGGTGGTATTGTGTTCCCCAAAATATTGTGTACCTTAATAAACTTATCTGGGGTCAGAGACGGAATAGCCACAATATTAAACAGAGGTTAGGCAGTGGTAGCACACGCCTTTAATCCTAGCATTCCAGAGATAGAAATCCCTCTGGATCTCTGTGAGTTCAAGGCCACATTGGAAACAGCCAAGCATGGTGACACACGCCTTTAATCCCAGAAAGCCAGCCTTTAATCCCAGGGAGTGGTAGTAGAAAGCAGAAAGGTATATAAGGTGTGAGGACCAGAAACTCGAGGCATTTGGCCTGGGTAAGCATTTTGGCCTGGTTAGGCATTTGGCCTGGTTAAGCTTTCAGGCTTCTAGCAGCAGTTCAGCTGAGACCCATTCTGGATGAAGACTCAGAGGCCTCCAGTCTGAGGAAACAAGACCAGCTGAGGATCCGGCGAGGTGAGATAGCTGTGGCTTATTCTGTGTCTCTGACCTTCTAGTGTTCACCCCAATAACCTGGCTCAGGTTTGATTTTTATTAATAAGACCTGTTAAGATTCATGCTACAGCTGTGTGGTGCCCAGCCAGCAATGTGGATTTCATTCATTAGAGTTTTTTATTTGCCCTTCTGACCTTAAAGTGACCTCGTGTGTTTTCTCTTTCATTCAAGTGATGCACTGTTTCTTAGAGGAGATGAAACTGATAGTTGGTCTCCATGATGTTTGGAGAATATCAGTGGCTACCAGAAGTGATTAATCTTTACATATGGGGCTAGTCCTCAAAATTTTGTTACTTAGATTTTCTTAATTTATCCAGACATATGGCCTGATCATCTCCAGATGATCCGTCTGCACTCTATCTTTGAATTAGTAGGGCATTTGTAATCTGCATGTTTGTTATTTAGGAAATATGGAGTACAAAGTCAGCAAAGAGCCACAGGAGAGGGAAGTATTATTGCCAGTAAAAGAGAATTGTAGACTAATTCTCCCTGTGATGTGAGGAGTGAACTCTGCCACCTGGTCAAACTGCAGTGACTTCAAAACAGATCATTTGCTGCTTTGGATGGCAAGAAACCCAACATTTGGAAGTGCCATTCAAAGAAGTTATGGTTGTGTGCTCACAGAGCAATAGTGAGTCTTGTAGAGACAGAGACACATGGATCCATCTCCACACAAGCAGCAGTCCCATAGCTGGCTATCAAGAAAGCTTGGGATCTTCCATGGATCATCAAAATAATGATTAATTTACATGTAGTTGAACTACCAACCAGAGTACTGATGTGCCAAGAGTTGTACTTGTTTTTTTTCACAGTGTATGTAGCCCTTGAGAGAATGTCATAAAAATGGAGGCAGCTTTGACTCTGTTAAATATGGCTGCATTTCTGCTGCCATGGGCTCTTGAGATGACCTAGGACAGAGCCTCTGATAATGGGCACATGTGCCCAGTCACTGAAAAGGAGGCCCCACATTTCCCTATAGTGCTCAGCCAATGAAATGACTTAAGTCTATCTGCTGGCTCCTTTCTCTTCTTATAAATTGGCTCCTTTCCCATTTTCAGTATGCCTTCCTTCCACACTGAGGTTCTACATACATACTCAGAGTTTCTGATATCCTCTAACTTAGACTTGAGGTTGCCTAACATAGCCTGATGTGTTCCTTCCAGCTTCCAGATGTAACTTAAAAGTTGGGCTTCTTGAGGAAGAGGGTTATATCAACTGAGTTACTTTCTCCTACGTAATAGGTCACTTAAACATGCTGTCTTTGGCGGGTGCCTGACTAGCTTGAGTACAGCCAACTTTGACATCCGTGATGTGTTATGAAGTATGACCACTGACCTCTTTGGATAGTGTTTTCTCATTCTTTCTCCTCACCTCTCTCCTCTCTCCTTATGCTGGATAGTTTATGTCAACTTGATGCTGGCTAGAGTCATCTGAAAGGAAGAACCTCAAGTGAGAAAATGCTTCCATAAGATTTGGCTGTAAGGCATTTCCTTAACTAGTGATTGATGGGGAGGGACCAGCCCATTGTGGGTGGTGCCATCCCTGGGTTGGTGGTCCTGGGTTCTATAAGAAAGCAGGCAGAGGAAGCCATGGGGAGCAAGCAAGGACCCTTCCATGGCCTCTGCATCAGCTCCTGCCTCCAGGTTCCTGCCCAGTTTGAGTTCTTGTCCTGACTTCCTTCAGTGATGGACTACAGTGTGGAAGTGTGAGCCAAATCAACCCTTTCTCTCCAAACTCGCTTTTAGTCATGGTGTTTCATCACAGCAGTAGAAATCCTAACGAAGGTACTCCTCTTTCTTCTCTCCTCTCTTCTTTCTTCTCTCTCACATCTGTCCTTCCTCCCCCTCTCCTTCCCCACTCCCCAGAAGCTATATCAGTAGACTGACTTTTCTTATAGGGGTCCATAGGAATATTATCGCAACTGTGGTCTGTATCAGTGTGGTATAATGACAACATATTTTACTCTGTGTGTGTGTGTGTGTGTGTGTGTGTGTGTGTGTGTGTGTGTGTGCACATGCATGCGCGCACACACACATACACACACACGTTTAAGTAATAAAGTCACTACATTCACTACAAGGTTGTAATGTCTGGGGAAAATGCTAGTATCTCATGACAAGGTATGTTTGTATTCTACTGTACTGTAGTGGATGGAACAGATAAAATGGTCCTGAAACCAGCCTGTACTCTACGGACTTGCAGAATCATTTCAAAGATGATGAATATGAAAATCCTAAATGATGTTTTCAGAATTTATAAAAATTGTGAGCATGAGTGACACAGAAATCAAAGAGAGCAGGAAAGATTAGGAGAGTTCTGTTCATAGGGTGTCACAGGTTAAACAGGCCAGAGAGGCAGAAAGCAGGAATAAAGCCAATACCTGTGTAAAGTATGTCGGTAAAATTTGGTACATAGGCAAGTGGAAGAAGGGAGACAGAATTCGGTGTCTGTTCCTCAGGTCTCTGTACAATGAGCTACTTCACTTCTAAGGAAACCGTTGGATGCTTTATACACCTAATAGAAAGCATCAAGTTTTATCACCCATTTTTTTTTTCTGAAATACATTTTGCTCAAGTTAAATCTATTGCAAACCCAGAAAAGTCTATTCAGTAACTCATTATTTGCATTTTGCCATTCCTACCCAACTGCCACTTTACTAGAAGAACAAATAACATAGCAGCGAAGATGCTGGCACAACCTCTAAAGCAGGTGTTCTTTCTTCTGTTAAGAAAGGCCTCTCACCCCGTCTTCCCCAGTCGCTCATGACTCAGACCTCTGCTATGTGTCATGGCATCATTCTCAGGTATGCTGACTCTAGCCTGGTCATCCTCCTTATCTTTGGTACTCACGGCTCTATCTGTCATCACTCATTTTCAACACAGTCTCATCAGCCTTGCTTGGTTTGGACCTGATTCAAATCTTTCTTGTTGCCTCCTTTATCTTACTGTCTTGATTTCTTCTAGCTGCTAATGGCCACTCCTCCTTTCTCCGGCTTCCCTTTTCCAAGGAAGTACTGTCACTATTGGCATCCTTAAACATTTCTGTTTGGATGCGTGACTTGTTTTATTTCTCCTTTTTGGATGGGAGATATTAAAACATATTTTAGTTTTTGCCATTGAAAGTGATTCTTTTCATTTCAATGTCAAGACATTTATTGTAGGAAAGTCAAGAATTACTAGTAGACAAAAGGAAAATGAAATTAATTGAAATCTCTCCTCATCTAATCACTGTTGAAAATTTGGTTCATAACTTCTTTGGTCTTAAAAAAAATGTGTACATAGAGGGGTTGGGGAGATCGTTCAGTGGTTTAAGAACACATATTGCTCTTGCAGTGGACTGAGGTTGTTTCTCGTACCCACATTGAGTGCCTCTTACAACTGCCTATAATTCTTGCTCCAGGAAATCGGAAATTCTCTTTTTACTCCATGAGCACCTGCACTCATGTATATATGCCCCTACAAATACACATACTTAAAAGTAAAAGAAATCTTTAAAAGATTTTTAAAAAATATATAGAGAGAGGTGGATGTTTTCTTTAAGCATAAACTCAATAATGTAGAAGTCGCTTTGTCAGCTGTTACTTTTCCTTTAACAATGTCTGTCAGTGAACTTGCAATTGTGTAATGCATTTTTTTTTCATTTAACACTGTCCCAAATGGCCTTTACTATTACAAAATTTCTTCTATATAGCTTCTTAAAACCCATATATCATTAAGTAAGTGGAAATCTAGTTCCTTTAACTAATTTCCTATTGTTTGTCATTAGTTTCTAATTATTCATTTAAAAATATGTTAACTTCTTTAAAAATAATTTTTAAATATTTATTTTTAAAGTTTTATGTATATGAGTGTTTTATCTACATGTATGTATGTGTACCACATCCATGCCTGATGCATATGTAATCAGAAGAGGGCTTTGAGTTTCTTGGAACTGGAGTTACACATGGTTGTGAAGCACTGCATGGGTGCTGGGAACTGAACCTAGCTCTTCAGCAAGAACAGCAAGTGCTCCTAACAGCTGAGCTCTCTCTTCAGCCCATAAAGTAGTTTTTTTTTTTTTTTTAATTGTAGAAAACAATACAAAAACACTTCCTTGTTAGCAAAGTTGACATACAGTTTAGACTGGCAGGTGCTTTATCTTCACTCACAATCCCAACTTTTCAACTACTAATTACTATTCCTGCTCTGCTCCTCACTATTTTATTAAATAGTCCATTTTTTGAAATTACTCCCTTTTGTTAAATGACATTATAGAATTTCCCTTTTATACCCTTACATCTTTTCTACTGTGTTTCTAGCTTCCATGTGTTAGCTAACCTCATATTCTTTTCTAATGACTGATGTCTACATAAGAAGCACGTCTCATACTTATTTGGGAGAAGAAAATGAATAAATTTGGGCTCAAACTCAGAAGCACACAGGGGGATATAGGTTAGAGAGAACAGTAAATAAAGGAGAGGAATTTGTTTAGTGGGAGGAATGTCAGAACCAATCAAGTAGTTCAGTTAGGAGGCCCTGCTGACAGCTCAGCTCCTGATGCAGTGTATGCTGGGGATCCAATGACTTGTGGTTTCTGGGGCATTGAGGGGGAGGACCTGGGCAGGAGTAGCTGCCAATCATGACCCCAACCTTAATAAAGAAATTTGAGGGGCCCAGGAGACAAGTCAGTTGGTAACAAACATGAGGACCTGAGTTAGATCCTACTTTAAAAGAGCTGGGATGGTGATGTGTACTTCAATGCCAGCATTGGTGATGCCGAAGTGGAATCAGTCCCTGCATCTTGATGGCTAGTGAGCCTGGCCTAACCCATAAGCTTCAAGCCAATGAGACTGTTTCAAAAACAAGGTGGTTGGCTCCTGAGGAACAACAGCTCAGTCTGACCTCTGATCTGTACACATATGCTCACAAACGTGCACCCACAAATAGCAACACACCCATAACCACACACAAAGAAGTTTTAGAGGTTAGTGTGCTGCAGTGGCTGAGAGCTGAGGTGGTGGGATGGGCAGGCAGGGAAGCTTGGAGTTGAAAGGCAAACTTTGCTATGTCTTGTTTTTAACTTGTCAACTAAGGATAATATTTACCTCACAGAGGTGTGGGGTTTAAAATGCATGAATAGAACTGTGCCTGGTGCATAATAAACATTTGATATATTGGTAATAACCAAGAACTCAGAATCAGGAGTTGGCTAGACACGGGGAACTGCTAGCTAGTAAGAGCTGGCTACCAAGGAAGGAATGCATGTTCATCTCTTACATCTCAAGAATTAACACAGCAGTTAATTCTTTCTTTTCTTTTCTTTTTCTTTTCTTTTTTTTTTTTTTGGTTTTTCGAGACAGGGTTTCTCTGTGTAGTTTTGCGCCTTTCCTGGAACTCACTCTGTAGTCCAGGCTGGCCTCGAACTCACAGAGATCTGCCTGCCTCTGCCTCCTGAGTGCTGGGATTAAAGGCGTGTGCCACCACCGCCTGGCAGCAGTTAATTCTTGAACATTTAATTACCTATCTGTTTGCTTGTTTCAGCCTCAGATATGTACTGGAATAACTTAAATTTCACTTGGAAATCTTGGCTTGTTTATGACTGCAAAAACCTCAATCCCTGGCTTGTATTATCTGGCTTTCTCTTATGTAATGGATTTGATACCTACCTGCTTGACAACGCATGCTTGCTATTGAAGGTCAAGGACTTAGGTGAAGGTGATAGAGTTGAGCTTAACCACAGAAGATCAGAGAGTGGATTGGTCTTTTGAACAAAGGAATCAGGAAGTCACTGGAATGTTATTTGATATATTTTAAACTAAACTATACGTAAGGTCTGGGCCTTATTGGCTCTTTCTCTCTCTTCCTCCCTCCATTTCCTGTCTTGCTTCTTTCTGTTGCTCCAAATAGCATCCTCTCTTTACTCACTGTTCACCAGAAGAGTAGTCCTGCCTCCATCTTGACCTTATGTGTTTGGTCTTAGGTTTGTAGGTCTTTGATACTTTTAAAGAGAGATGGGTGCCTTGTAGCTTTTCTAGTTTGATGTCTCCAGACCCTTCTCCGTAGATGAAATGGCACTAGAGAGTGCCTATGGAGCCTCTAAGTAGAGGACACTGTTTCTAGACCCTGACAGCTGTATCATTCTTACAAATTGTTGCTCTTGCCTTGTTGTCTTTGCACTGCAAGAACTCTGGCTCACTTACACGTGAGGGGTTACTTCAGTTGTGGAAGACTGGAAGGATCCAGGGATGACTGTCCTAGAGCATATTTTTTTCTTTGTAGCACCTTTCCACCTGGGCTGTTGAGAAGGGCACTCATGAGTAGAGAATGGCAACTGGAAATGAGTAACCAGCTTATTTTCATCAATTGAGTAAACGTTGGCAAGTTTAACAGGCTTAGCTCTAATAGGAATCTGGTATAAAGTGCTTAGTGAAAACAGAATGATTTTGGATTATAAATATGCAGTATTGTTTTTTAACTGACTGCATTTCTGAGTTTGTAGTCAGAAGATTTCCTGTGTCCCAGCCTGCTGGCAGTCAGGACAAATCTCTCCCACTCGCATCCCCCAAGTAAACACACAGAGGTTTATATTAATTATAACTGCTTGGCCATTAGCTCAGGCTTATTACTGACTAGCTCTTACACTTAAATTAACCCATAGTTCTTATCTATGTTTAGCCATGTGGCTTGGTACCTTTTTTCAGTTCTGCCTTCACATCTTGCTTCCTCTGTGTCTGGCTGGTGACTCCTGACTCAGCCTTCCATTTCCCAGAATTTTCCTCATCTGCTTATCCCGCCTATACTTCCTGCCTGGTTACTGGCCAATCAGCATTTTCTTTATCAACCAATCAGAGCTATACATTCACAGCATACAGAGGGACATCACCCATCGTTAGTCTTCTTGGTTGGTACATTTACATGGGTCCCCCTATTCTGTTCTCCCTGTGTGGTGGAGAAATAGAAGGAATACAGACATCCATCTTTTTTTTTTTTTTTTGGTTTTTTTCGAGACAGGGTTTCTCTGTGTAGCTTTGTGTCTTTCCTGGAACTCACTTGGTAGCCCAGGCTGGCCTCGAACTCACAGAGATCCGCCTGCCTCTGCCTCCCGAGTGCTGGGATTAAAGGCGTGCGCCACCACCGCCTGGCCCAGACATCCATCTTATCTAGAACGAGCCTTACATCATAGAGAGCCAAGAATATGTCTTTGCACCACAGAAAATGTTGGTCTACTGAGCCAAGTACTGGTGCTCTTGGTCTCAGCTCTGCTCAGAGAGGGTCATGGACAGGTTCAGTGTTAAAGGATTTCCTTAGAGAACTTGGCTGATACTCCTGTCTCAGGGTGTAAAATACTAATAAAGTCTATGGATTTCCCGTCAGCCCTCTGTAATGTGAAGATGCGTGGTGTATCTGTGCTGCCTGCAGAAGTGAAATGGATGGAGAAGCCTCTCTGTCCTTCCCCATGACAGCTGTCTGAGAAGCTTAGATTTGCGGAGTGCCATGGTCCAGGCTACTGTTACGAGATACCACAAACTAGGTGGACTATAAAAACAGAAGTGTGTTCCTTATAGTTCTGAAGGCTGAGAAGTTCAGTTCAAGACAGATTTGATATTTGATGAGGGGCTGCTTTCTGACTCAGTTCCTTCTTGCTGCACATTTGCATGATGTCTGGGTCTAGGGGTCTCCTTTTGGCCTGTTTTTAAAGGCACTAGTCCCAGTCCTGAGGGCCCCACCTGCATGATCTTATCACCTCCTAGGAGACTCCACCAACTGATATCATCGGCTTGGAGGATAGGGTTTCAGAAGGTGAATTTTAGAGGGAGACCTAACATTCAGACTTCAAGAAGGAAATTGGCATGAATTTAATATCTGGGTGTTTGCCTTGAGGTATTTTATTTACCCTTTTAGAGATTTGGTAAACTCTGTTTTAAGAGGGAACTAGAGAGTTCCATATCCAAGTAAGTGCTCTTTATTAAGTTTAGTAAATTGTTAATTTATCATTCAGATATCCAAAATTTTTGCTCACAAAGATCAAAGGAAAAGAACTTAAGTACTGATTAGAACAGTGAATACATAATTTACAGTTGTGAAATTAGACACATTATAACATAATAAGTTTCTTTCATTTTCTGTCTTAAACCACAGATATATTTTCCTATCTTTAATAGGTCAGAAGTGCAGTCTTGCACATTCTGGTGCTTTGTTTGAAAAGCTTTTTATTCACTTAAAATGTTAGAGATATGTACATGTTTGACTGTGTATAGTGTCTGCATGACCAAATCTGAGCAGTTTTTTGAATTGGTTAGATTGTGCAAAATCAAGAACCCCACACTGACTTCAGTTCTTAAAGTTTCATGGAGATACTTTGAGAATTCTACTTATGGATGATAAGTAAATTTAACTAAGCAAGAAAGTTCACATGCAGTTAATCTGGCCACCTGTGTGTTTCCATTTGTATCCAGCTGGGGCTTTGGCTAGGAGGTTTATATTTAAGAAATGACGAAGGAGGCTGCCATGCTTGAATCTTGCCAGGGGGCTCTGAACTGGACTGGGAAGTTATTTGTTCAGCGTCTTGTGAGTGTGAATGTTCAACTTCAGGATGGAAGATAGAAGAAACTGCCCACAGGGCTCAACCCATCCTCCAGGCAGTAGTCCCAAGAAAGTCAATGAAGTGGCCACTGGGATTCTCATGTTGAAAAAAAAAAGATTAAAAAATATAGAAATAAAAAGAATGCTGAACAATTTTGTTTTCTTTGACTTTAGATGGCAGATTGGGATTCCTGTGTCTCAGTAGCTAGTATGTTGTTTTTCCTTTTCCATACATCAAAACAAGGAAATCACTTGGGGACATGGAATAAACTTGACCGTTCTTTAGAATCTCTTAGCAAAAGCTGGCAAACTTCAAAAAGCTTGTAACTTTTAAAACTGCACTGTTGTTTTTGTTTATAATTAAAAAAAGAAAAAAGTCTTGGATTTTCTAGTCACTTCAGCTTAGGTTTACTGACAAGATCACGGTTTCTGGTTTTGAGTATCTATTTTAAAAGGATTTCCTCAAAGCATTTTGTATATCTTCTCTCTTCTTTCTTTTTCCTTCCTTTGCACTGTGCCTTCCTCCCTTCCTTCCGTCCCTCTTGCACTATGCTCCTGTGCTCTCCTCTCCTCCGTTTCTCCCTGGCTTCTGTCACTCATTCTGAGTGGCTCTGCAGGTCACTCTCTCCTTGGTCCTCTCCCCACGCTCCTCAGTTTCTCAGCTCATCTGCTCTTCTCCCGACCTGGTGCTTCCAGAAGGCTGCCAGACACCTCAGGTGCTGCTTAATTTAGAGTTGAATGTGGAAGTGCCTTCAGGTAGACAACACGATTCTCCTGGCATTCTCTCCATGGGGTCAGTGGCTGATACGGGAGGACAGGTCCTGTGACCTTGGCAGCCAGCCACAAGGGACTACTTAGTCATAACTCACCAGAGTGAACTTTCAGCCTCCTTGAATATGCTCCAATTCAGTTTCCTTAATCATAATTCAGGAACACTTCCTGGAGTTTTTTTTTTTTTTTTTTTTTTTTTTGGCGCTCTGTTTGTCTGGGACACCACTGGTTTTTATACATGACTTGGTAAAAGGAATATTTTGTCATTGATTGCATTAGTATTACAGAGAAGTGATAATTCTTTGCATTGATCGTTCAACCTCTTCAAAATACTTGTCTTCCCCCTCAACAGGGTGACTGTGTTAGCTGTTGATTTCTTCCCTTGGTAGGATGAAATACTCTTCACTTCTCAGAAATACCAGCTGTCATCTCTGTGGGTCTCTTAGCAGGGTATTTAATTTTCCTGCCCAGCAGAATTTGAGATCTGAACTCTACTTGGATAGAGAAGCCAGCAGTGGGGAAAGGCTTGCTAGTGACCTCACCTGCAGGGATTGGAGGCCCTGTGCCTGCCTGCACATCCATCCGCCAGGACTTTGTCGGGCAGGAAATCCTGTGAAGTTCCTGCCCAGGCTTACCAAATAGAGCTCTGAAGGATTGCATTCTTCTGGCCGGTCTCCTGCCTTATTAAAACATGTACGGAAGCCTTTTTTACCCATGAGTTCTTGCTGACAGGTTGACCTCAGGTCACGATGGTAGGTAAAGATAAGAGTGTTCCATGATGGGCATGGTCCAAAAAACACATGGAAACTTTGATGCAGAGCTGGCATGAGAAGGAGTCTTAGTGATGATAGCCCAGCCCTAGAAATGGGGTGCTTTTCATAGGGAGCAGGGGGTCACTATAAATCATCAAGAGTGAAGCTTTGTCGTTGGACAGACATTGCTATGGATATTGCTATATGTCAATAAACACTGATTGGCCAATAGCCAGATAGGAAGTATAGGCGGGACTAACAGAGAGGAGAATTGAGGAGGAAGGAAGGATAGAGAGACTGGCTGGAGCCACGGCGAGGAGAAGTAAAATGTAAAGTACCGGTAAGCCACGAGCCACGTGGCAAAGTAGAGATTAATAGAAATGGGCTAAATATAAGAGTAAGTGCTAGACAATGATAGGCCTGAGCTAATGGCCAAGCAGTTTAAATAATGTAAGCGTCTGTGTGTTTATTTTATGAATGGGTTCGGTCAGGGAACCAGGGACTGGCAGGACTTGGGAGCTGGAGACTGGTGGGACTTGGGAGCTGGAGAGAAGCTCTCCAGCAACAAGACATAGACCTAATCCTGGCTTTGTTTCTACTAGCTATGTTCTTTTGGGTCTGAAGCCTCAGTTGTCACCATCTGTGAACACTATTAATTTTCCAGAAGTTTTATGAGAATCCAATGGGAAAATATATAAAATGCTCAACACAGTTCCTAGCGTATAGTAAATGTGAGATGACTATTGATTTTACTATTGATTTTGGATTCCTTTCAGTTCTACTGCTCTCTAAATTGTTATCAAAAGCAAATTAAAGACAGTGGTGTGTCTGCAATGTCCACAGCAGTATTGTGTAGAGAGAATTATGTTCCACTGGCCTTCATGATAGTGTATGTGTCACTCCCTTGGGACCTTGTGAAGATCTTTTGATGATAGCCAGGAATACTTCTAAGGTTTCATCTTCTAGACCCTCAGCATCTTGTAGGTGGCGTTATGACAGAGCCTCGTTCCCACCTTCCCTTTCTTACCCTTTTGATACACAGAGATTCTCATACCCATCTCAAATCTTTCCATGGTGTTTTGTCCTGAGGTGAAAAACAGGGATCCCAACGACAGAGTAAGTTCGAAATACTGATTTTAATGGAACCTTTTTGGTTAAAGGCATCATGAGTCCACCTCCTAATGAGAAATGTCTTCACAAAAAAATTTTACTTTTTATACTTAATGAATTAAAGTTGTTAATAGCTGTCAGACATAGTGGCACACGCCTTTAATGCCAGCAGTCAGGAGGCAGAGGCAGGTGGATGTTTTTGAGTTTGAGGCCAGCCCGGTCTCCACAGTAAGGTCCAAGACAGCCAGAGCTACATAGTGAGACCCTGTCTTAAAGAAACAAAAAGTAAAACAAATAAACAAACAACCCACCCCCCAATGTTAGTAACTGTGTTGCTTTGATTATAGGTTGTTAATGACACCTGTGGGGATTACACTTTTCAGGAGAGTTTCTTTATACTTGGGGCTCAGTATAGGGATTATAGGGACAATAGGGAATTTTAGAAAATTAAACTTGAAAAATATCTCTGGTTTCATAGTACTCCAATGGTGGTTAACAGGAGACCCAAACACATAGCTTTTTATATTACATTATGAAAATTTTGGTGGGAAATTGACATTAAGAATGCTTTCAAGAAGAGACGAGAACAATGTGAACTGTCCAATTGCTAAGGAAATTTGTTTGCGTGGATGATAGTGGATATCAAATGATTACAATTTTCATGTGACTATGGATGCATTTTAAAATTTGAAGATGTAACAAATATCAGACATGTTCTTTTAGGTTTTTAAGCTCATGATGGAAAATGTTAGGTGTCAGTTTAATAATGAGCCTAGAGAAACAGTTCTTTATGTTTTGGGGAAGTAAGACAACAAAAGGTGTAAAGATGGTCTCGTTTCATTGCTGCAGATTTCTTTCCTTGAGGAAGTACAGGCTGCTGTCTTGCAGCTCTGTCTGTCATGCTCAGAGGTGACTGTTCCTCTTCATGACAACCTTCTGTTAAGTCAATCTTTGATGGAAAATCAGGACTATCTTTCTTTTGTTGACAGAAGTGTCGGGTATTTCAGAAGAAAACCAGACCCCTGCTTCTTGGATTTTGGGGCCACCTTTGTTCTTGGGTTTAGAAACTGGATTTTAATGGGAGTGACAACAGTCAAGTCGGGTGGTAGTTGAGATGAGTATGTCTGTGACTCAAATGATGACACCATAGTGTTATATCATCTGCACTGCTTTAGATCAACTACGCTGCTGGTGCCTCATGCGTCTTGGAGACACTGTGGCTTCTCATAGAACACTCAGAGCGACATCTTTGCTGAGATGCTTGGTGCTTGGCGAGGTTGTGGGAGGAGCTTTTCCTGGATTGGCTCTCTCTAACGAGCCCTGACAGTCCAGTGGTTAAGTGGTAGAACGACTTCTGTGTGAAAACTTGGACAGTAAACACTCAGAGCTGTCCATTGTTTTCTTTAATTTCGAATTTATTCTTTACGACTTGGAGGTAATTGGATATTCTGGAAATAGCCAGAACTAAAGACTAAAACAAAAACTTGAACTGATGGCATTGTATTGTGTCTTTTTTTTTTAAATTTTTTACATTGAACTGTGCTAATCCCACATTTGGTCTAATTTCTTTTAATTCATTTTAAAAGAATGTGCTTTATGTAGAAAGCAAGCCATTAAAGTCAGTAAGATAAACTTACTTTGCCTTTTCTTCTAGGTGAAAAGAAATGGGCTATCTCAAACAGTGAGCCAGGAGGAAAGAAAGAGACAAGAGGTATGTTCCTTGCTCTGAGTGATGTATGGCGTCACTCATACCTTTTGTCTTCATCTACTGTGTGTGCTTGGTCAGTGTTTGGAAACATATTTGTTTTCTTTCTGTGAGCACAGCAAGTTTTGTCCTTGAATAAAGCTTCACACATCTTAGCCCCCAGAACAGAAAAAAAATAGTATAAGGGTGATAATATCATTTGCATTTAAGCAACGAAGCACCTGGAAGAAATATGTTGAAATACAGATGGTAGATCCTGGAGTTGAAAAAGCCAAAAGCAGAATCTAGTGCTTAAATAAGTCTCTACACAATATACCCTGATGGTGTAGTGCATGCCGCGTGGCGAAAACTGGGAGAAGGAGACGTGGACTTATGAATTGCCTTCGCAAATTTTCTGTGAATTAAGAAGTACACCAAAAACGAAGTTTACATAAGAAAAAAGGCAGGTAATAGGACTTTATAACTTGAAATTTAAATCAATACAGTTTAAAGTTTTTGCTCTTTTTTTTGTTGTTGTTTGTTTGTTTGATAGTTTTGCTCTTTTGAGCCAGGGTTTTTCTATGTAGCCCTGGCTTTCCTGGAACTTAATATGTAGACTTGAACTTACAGAGATCCACTGCTTTTGTGTCCCAAGTGCTGGGATCAAAAGTGTGTGCCACCACACCCTGCTTTGCTCATTCTTACAATATTGTGAAGCTGCCACTTTGTCTCATTTTATGCATCTTAGTATGTTTACATACATGCGCTTTTACATACATGTAAATTAATTCTGCACAGATACGAAGGTGTCCTTGTCTTTCACAAATGACACGGAATAAAGGAAAAATATGTGGGTTCATAATAATGACATTTTTAAGTTTAAAAAAGTTAAAGAATATTTCATAGCACTTGAGGGTGCCCACAGGTGAAAAATTAACAAATGCATGTTTCTTTTTTTTTCACATTTAAAAGACAATAAAACTTAATAAAATCTTATATTCTCCTTGATTCAATTCCTTTCTCTCTTCTCTAGAGAGAAGTTCAATGACATATTGCTGTGTATTCCATATATATACACATACATTAAATGTTAGACCGTTTACTTTTTACACTCAACATATTTAGGAGTTTATCTGTGATGGT
This sequence comes from Peromyscus melanophrys, assembly GCA_902168415.1. Lineage (NCBI taxonomy): Eukaryota > Metazoa > Chordata > Mammalia > Rodentia > Cricetidae > Peromyscus > Peromyscus melanophrys. The sequence continues at coordinate 50,377 of CABHPR010136173.1, forward strand.
GTATATTCCCTCTGGTCATTGTTTAAGCCTCTGTGTGGTGCTCCATTCTCTGAATGCCTATATCAGTTTTACTAAGGGCTAGCAGAAGTTAGGCCTTTCTTTTTTTTTGCTGTTTATTATGGAATAAATGATATTTCTCTCTTTGTTGACAAATTCAAGGATTTCTCCAAAGTCTTACGTCTATTAAAACAATCTGTCTTTTACATCTTATGCATTTGACTTTTGCCTATATCTATTGAATTGTAAATATCTTTATTGAGATTTCTCATACAAAAACCATGACAGCTTAAGTCTCATGCTCTAACTCTGTTCTCTTCCTCGGGCGTCCCTTCTTTGCTCTCCAGTAGTTGATGCCTCTTTAGTGATGTAGTCAACCATTACTACCTTAAACTTTCTGCACTTACCTCTGCATGTGGTCTGTTCTGCATAGTTTGGTGTGTCTTTAGTCGGTCTTTGTATTTTGGGTGTGATTACAGAAGCCTTTGTTGTTGGAAATATTTGAAGTCATTCCAAGGCAGAAAATCCATCAACCGCCTATATTACCTATTATTTTTGTTCAAGGATAGAAAATTTTCATGAGTTTGCTTTATATTTCTTAGGGACAGTTGTGTTGATTGCATAGACTTGTACAAGGTACAGGCTAACTTTTCATGGTCTTACTCTTTAGTTTTTAAATAGTTATGTCAGTTAATTCCTTGGACCTTAGCTGAGGCTAGACCAGAATCTTTATGGTCAAGACTCCCAAAACCTTACAGATGTTAAAAGGAGGGGGGGCAGTGAACAGTGTTAGCTCTGAACAGTTGGCTCTGCTAACTTGATATGCAGGATGTAGCCCAGCCATTGGCAGCTAGGAATTGGCAGCTGGGAATCCACCTGCCTGTGTTTGTACCCCCACCCAGCAATCATCTTCTGTGCTGTTGGGGCGGAGGCTTGAAAGAAGCAAGATGTAAAGGTCATGGTACCCAGGCCTGTAGGAATATTCACACTCCCCATCCCCCCACCCCACCAAGAAATTCTCCTAGCATTTTTATCAGTAGAGAATCTAAATCTGACTTTGTTGAAGAGGCAGACGAATTCTTTACACAGGGCGTTGGTGTCTCTGTAGATGTGGCGTGGCATTTCATCATTCATAGTTATCAGGAACCTCCGGGTTTGTCACCAAGGGTCTCTGCCGAGGGTGCTTTGTTCCTTCTTGAGACACTGATGAGAGCAGAGTGGGTGGCTTGTTGAGCAGATGAAATTACTTTCAATTGTATGAGTTATAGAAAAGAATTCCTGTGGCTGCTAAGAACCTTCTAAGGGTAGGTGCGGTCATGCCACACAGTATTTGCTGCTGTTAACTGCAAGTTAGTCATATTAAAACACAGAGAGAAGGAACAAATACAAGAAGGGAGCGAGAGGGGAACTATTTGTGAGCCAGTGATCATAAATTCTTAGTGTCCCTGAAGCAGTGTGCTTTGAGAGCAGGGCTAGAGGAGGTGACCCCAAAGGTTAATTAGTGTCACAGTGAGATTTTTATGACATGCCCTACTTCCTTCCATAGATTGTACCCTGTGGCAAAGGCATGACCTCAGGATGCCATGGAAAGTCATCCTGGCTCTTTAACTTTTCCTTGTGTACAAGCAGTGACAGTTCTCGGTTTAGGTACACATGCCTTCCATAAAGACAGTGGCTTGGCGATGCATTTCCCGTGTCATTCCTATAGACAACAGTGAACGTTGTATTTAACTCTTCAGTTAAAGTAATTAACAAAGTATGTATTTTTTCACGTTGCCAGGCCATCTTTGAAGTCATATCCTCTGAGCGCTCATACTTACTCAGCTTGGAGATCTTGATACGGATGTTTAAAGATTCTAAAGAACTGAGCGACACCATGACCAAAACCGAGAGGCATCACCTTTTCTCCAACATTACAGATGTCTGTGAGGCCAGCAAAAAGTAAGTACTCTTCAGTTTGCCTGTGGCCAGTCTGGGACAGTCCTTACCAGGGACACGGTGTCCTCGGACAGAGGAGTGGCTGGGGTTCGGAAATCTCTCTCCACACACCTGGCTGGTGTCTTCACCCGCGAAGTCAGTTTCAGGATGTGCTGTGAGCTGGTGATTTAGATGTTGATTTAGATGGTCTCAGCAGGGACCTAGCTACTTCCCTGCATCTGTTCCTTTGTTTCTTTGTTTACAGGAGCAGGAGCCTGCTCTGGGCTAGGCTGTGACACTTGTCTATTTTAGTAAAAAAGGACAGGCTTGGAGCTTTTATCTTCTGTACAAATAGTTGGGTAGACTGTAACAGTGTTTTTAATTATGTCACTTTGAGTTTTGTCCTGAGAAGTTGATACATTTGTGTAGTACATTTCCATACATTCAAAACTTATATTCAACATTTTTTCTAGATTTGTTTTTTTTTTTCATTTAAGTATTTCCACATATACACATATGATATTTGATGGATAAATACCTCAATGTTTAATAATGACATTTTGTTTATAATTTTATTCTATTTTATTTTTTAATGTGTGTATAGATATGTGTGTAATAGATTCATTTTTTTAAATGCTGATGTCACAAAGGGTTATATGGTAAGAATTCTCTTTATGTACTGCTTGCTGGCCACCTGGAAAGCAGCTAGCGCAAACATTTCTTCCTTATGTATCTTTCAAAATAGATTATGATTTATGTGAGGAAATATACTTTTTCTCATTTTTATTTAAATATTAACACTCTGTGGGTAAACATTCTTCCCCTTAACCCTTTCACCTAAATTTTACAAGCCATTACACTTCTGTAATTAAAAGTATCTCTTCTCCTAAAAATACTTTTTTATTGCAATTAAGGCACCAAATTACCAACTGGGCAGCAGTTTTCAGGGAGCAGAGCATGGGGCTGATGATCCTTCTCTGATCTGTCAGTTCAGTAAGGACTGCAGATGCTGTTCCTCTAATCCACCGCACTTTATTTATCCAGTAATGGATATGTCTATAAGGAAAATGCACATCTGTCTATTAGAGTACCTATGATGTACTTCCTCTCTTTGTTGATGTCCAGGTTTTTCTCTTTTTAGCCTTACTAACCTTTGGCCATCTTCTTGCTATAGAGTACTTCAGGATCATGGTCTATAATTCTTGCTCTAGATCTGGAGTCAGCTGTTTGCCCTAAGAGCCTTAGTGTCTTTTGGTGTTTTTGAAGAATTCAGGAGGTGCTCGTTGCTGGATGGCTTTTGACTTTCAGTAGATAACCAAAAAACAAAAGGCCCAAATTCAAATCTACGGAACAAGATATACTCAAAAAAGCCTGTAGGTATGCCAAGCTCATCAAAATACATGCATTAAATGTGCAATTTTTATATGTCTGTTTAAGCTCCATAAAGCTTACACAGTTTTATCAAACCAAGAAGCCCAGCTTCTCTGTCATTGTCCCAACCACCTGCTCCCTCCTTGTATGGTTAAATTTTAAAAATTACTGAGTTTTATTACATTTATTTGGGGTAGGGGTGCAGTGTGCCATAATGTGTGTGTCAGAGGACAACCTGCAGGAGTTAGTTTTCTTCTTCCACCTTGTGAGTTCAGAGAATTGAACCTGGGATGTCAGGGTTGGTAGCAGGTAGCCTTAACTGTTGAGCCATTTCACTACCCTCCTCTCAAAAGTTACTGTTTATCTTTGCTTTTAATGTAAATGTGTGTGTACACATATAAACACACACACACACACCCCCCCCACACACACATATTCTATCTCTTCCCATAGATACTACAAGCATATTCCTTACACTTGACTCAATCTTTCTTTTTTCACATAATGAGATGGACTAGAGGTTGCGCCCTAGTCATTTATAAAGACATCTATTCTCATTTCTGCCTGCCTGTTTCTCCATTGAGAGGCCGTGTCATGGCTTACTCATGTAGCCCTCTGTTTATGGACATAGGCTTTTTTTTCAGCCTCACTATTGCCCTTTGTACATATGCTTTGTTGTGTTTTAGTTATTTTATCTTTGGAAAAAATTTGAGGAGGAATTGCAGTATCAAAGGGTAAATGCGTATGCACTTTTGTACTGTATTGCTAAATTCCTCTCAAAGTATTTGAACCACCTTGCATTACTACTAAGAACAGACAACTCCTTGCACCTCCACAGCCTTTCCAGCAGCCTGTCAACAAATCTTTAGATTTTTGTCATTCTGTTAAGCAAGGAGTGTTATTTCAATGTAGTTTTAGCATTTCTCTTAAACTTTTTTTTTTTTAATTAAAACATTCTGGAACATACTATAGTCCAACTGATAACTAATGGTATTTTTCATTACAGTAAGTAGACTGTTCTCAGTAATGAACATAGGATATTGAAGCCTTAGGGTAATAACGAGAGCATTAGTGTGAACTCACATGTTGCTCACAGGATAAGATGTGAGAAATCCATCACCGGGAGAGGGGGGATGTTTGTCATTGTGAAAATGCCTTAGATTGATGTGCATTTGCACAAACCTAGATGGTGTAGCCTACTACACACCTAAGTGATATTGTAATGTAGATGATATTGGCTATTTCTCCTAGAGCCACGAACAAAACAGAATTAAGTAAGCATAAGAAAAAATAAGACAAAGGAAATACGTGATACCAGAAGCTGCTGCCAGTGTAACATGGCATATGACTTTATAAGCTTTTGTTCTTTAAGTAAAAGAAGTGTAATTTGGTGATAAAAGTATAACAGCCGGGCGTTGGTGGCGCACGCCTTTAATCCCAGCACTCGGGAGGCAGAGGCAGGCGGATCTCTGTGAGTTCGAGGCCAGCCTGGGCTACCAAGTGAGCTCCAGGAAAGGCGCAAAGCTACACAGAGAAACCCTGTCTCGAAAAACAAAAACAAAACAAAAAAAAAAAGTATAACAAGGAAATGCATGAACTGCTGACATAGTTTTGTCACTGTCAAATGTTTGTTCTTACTCTGCTTTTGTACAGATGGCAGCACCTTAGGATTGTTTATAGCAATGTCACCACAAACATGAGTAAAGCATTGTTCTATGACCACATGACCACTATAAAGTGGTTAGACACTAGACATTGCTTAGTTTCATTATTTTTTATGAGACTACCATCTTCTGCGTTGTCTATTGTTGACCAAAAGTTCTGTGGTGCACCACAGTGCAGTTTTGTGGGTAACATGTAACACAAGCAATCAAAAAAGGAATCTGGAAGTCAAAATTTTCTTGAAAGATTGCTGAATTCAGTAATGTGAGTTTAACTGAGTTATAGGTCTATAATAGGAATAATTACACAATCAATTAAAAAACTTTAGAAGAATGTTTTAAAAATTTTTTTTTCATAATATATTCGGAATATAAAGATCCAAAGAGAAGAATTTTAAATTGTTAGATTTTAATTATTTGAAAGGTAAAACTTATCAGAACATAAAAGATACACTGGAGTTATAGCTCGGTTGATACCTGGCATACATGAGACACTGGGCCCATTCATTCCAAGTAACACATAACCTGGGTATGGTGGCCCACTCCTGCAATCCACCTTTCAAGGGGGGGCAACAAGAGTTAACTTTATCATCGACTACATCTTTAACTTGAGCTACATGAGACCTGTCTCAAAATAAAAAATAGAAAACATAAAGAGTAATTACCTTTGTCTAATAGAATTGTTTCTTTAATTTTTGTAGTTTACCTCCTATAACTCATATCACATTTAAATAGTGAGACACAGAAGCCCATAAAAGGAGAAACGAAACAAGTGGCCTGAAATGTGCACCTAAAATACAATAGAGACATTGAACAAATTCATGGCTGACAAGTCTGTATCTAGTTAAACCTGAAATAAGTCAGCTTGTTGAATTATGGATTAAAATTCCATTTTAATTTTAACCATTCACATAGTTTAAATATTTCATGAATTTATTAGAAGGCTTTCATATCTGTAATAACACATAGTACATATCTATTCTGAACATTAATACTTTAATTTTATTAAAAAAAATAAAACTGTAGGGTCTGGAGAGATGGCTCAGGAGATGAGATAACTTTTTACTCTTGCCAAGAACCCAGGTTCAATTCCTGGCATCTACATGGTAGTTTACAACCACCCATAACTTCAGTTTCAGAGGGTCTAACACCCTCTACTGACTTCCGTGTGCACGTGCAGGCACAACACTCATACACACAAAATAAATAAATCTAAAATAAAACATTAAAAAACATTAAAAAAAAAAACCTAACTGTAGAACTTCTCAGCTTTCATTACAAAAATAAAACCAGATGTACTTTCATTAGTCACATATCTACTTTGTTTCCCTTGGAACACAGTACTCTGATTTGGATAGCTGCCCATGTTGTGTGATCTGTCAAATTTCAACTGAGCCCCTTCTGCTTGATAACCCTGCATTTATATTACAATAATTCCAATTACAAACATTTATTTGATTAAATTTGGAATGTCATTTCATAGATAGCCTTTTAAAAAAGGAACATGCTTAAAAGACTTGCAGGGCCTTTGTGATGCAGCAGTCACTTGATGAACATCAGGAGTGACTCTTAAGATCTTAAACATGGCACTCATGAAAGGGTCTCCAGTGTAAGAAAATGTAAAACCCCAGATAAATGCTCATTACCGACAGTGGACAGTGCTGATGAAGCAGAGCATTGTGGATACAGCAAGGCCTATCAGCGTGATTGTTCTTTTATGTAATGAAATAGATAGCCGTAGGTGATAGCATATTTAGTGTAGATTGAGGTCAGAACATTGTTGACATCCAGGTTGACAGTGTGGCATCTGGTACCCTTTATGGCACCTCAGGCTCCTCTGTTTGCTGATTAAACACCAGGAGGCCCTTCCGTGTGAGAGAGCATTATTTGCACACAGGCAGCAAGGACAAAGACCACTCTGATTTTAAGTGTGTGCATAGGCACCTGTCAGTGGTGTGTCCCTTTTAGATTCTCTTCTAGGTGACAAATCACTCATTTCAGTCACCCTTACAGAGCCTCCTGTTCTGCTAGGCTAAGGGCTACACCACATTTTAGCCAGTGTCTGCCTTGTGGATGCTGGTAGTGTGGGGCTGTAGAACAACCCTAACATGTGTGCTGAGGCACCCCAAAGTCTAACACATGCCTGGAAATGGGAATGTTTGGGTCACAATAGAGGTCATGGGCTCAGAGAGCAATGGTGAGGTCAAAGGAGAGGAGGCTGGGTTTCTACTGTTTGTTGAGGAATTTCATACTTAGCATTTGTATAGGGGGCTAACTAAGTGTTTGTGTTGGAAAGAACTGTGTAGAACCTGCTGTAGAGAGAAACAACCTATGGTGAGAGACTTGAGGCATCAGTAACATAGTCAACCATGGTGGGAATGTGATAAAACAGAAAGAGGAAGAACTCAAAAGGTGTTTAGAATGTGGATTCTTGAGGACTTGGTAGAAAGAGCAAAGCTTCATTTGCTTCCTAGGTTTTTGCCTGGCTAACTATGGCTGGAGCTTCTGTAACATTGGAACTTAGTGAGGGAGAAAAGATTCCTGTATGGGACATGTTAAACATGGAAATGTGGCACATGATGAGGTGTCTAGTTGAAAGGAGTTTCCTTAATGCCAGTACTCAGGATGCAGAGGCAGGAAAATCTCTGTGAGTTCAGTTCAAGGCCAGCCTCGTCTACATAGTGAGTGAGTTCTAAGAGCTACATAGTAAGACCCTGTCCCAAAGAAACAAAAGAAATACAAACAAGCAAATAAAAAAAGAAAGAAAGGAAACCGCTCTAAAGAATTCTTGAATGGCATTGTAGAATTGAGTCACAAAGGTGGTTCCTATCACTGTAGGTTTAAATAACTTATTAACCTTATAGCAGAGGTTTTTAAAGTGGTGATGATGAAACCATTTACCTCCAAGGAAATGTATTTTTGAGTAATCCTGTGACTTGCCATTAGTAGATGGGGTCTGGGTACAACTGGTAATAGTCCTGCACAAATGTGAATGCCCGCCTTGAAATTTATAGATGGAGTACAAAGATGAATGTCAGCATTTTGACCCAGAAACACTTGAGGAGGCTGGGGTTGGAATCTTATACTATACTAGGTAGTATACGAACTACATAGTGGGTACCAACTTCCGATCCTTTGGCCCTAGTGAATTTACTTCTCGATAGCATCTTTCTTGGTGCCATGGGCCTGCCAACAGTCTGCTTTCTAACTCTTTGTTAAAAGTCTATATGGAGGGAAAGCTAGCCTCCTGCTGACTCTCTATGTGATCTCTCCTAGAAGGAATGCCACTTTGTTTTCATAGGATGACTAGAGAAAAGTCTAGAAAGGTGTGGTACCAGGATGGCTCTGGGCCAGTCTGTGGACAGTCTTTGACTCTCAACCCTGGATCTACTTAGTTGTACCTTAACTGAGTGAACATCTTGCCTGTGTCTCAAAGTTGTGAGATAACTTGACTCATGGTCTTTTTCTCTTTCAAGGATCAATGATGTTCTAAAAGCCTGATATGAAAAATGAAAATAGAAATATTTGATATATTCTTCAATTAAAAAAAAATAGATTTGTGTCATAAATAGAAACTACACATGGCATGTGCTTTGCCTGTTTGTTTCCCTTTAATTCTTGTTTGGGTGTCCATTTAGAATAATATACATATAATATTGCTGTATTAATGATAAGTGTTATTGCTTTATGTCAATTTGCAGTAGAATATGTCCAATTCTAATTATGAATTTAAAATACTTCCCTATTAAAGGTTGATACTGTCAGCAAAGGAAATTCACTCATTTGCTGCTAAGTATTAGCCACCCATTTGTGGTCAGAAACTATAAGGTCTAAACAAAGGCTAATTGTGTTAGAAAGTTTTCTGCAAAATGAAAATTAGGCGATTCTTTGATGTTTTCTATGTAATATATTTTTGCCTCCAATTCTGTGCTTTCATTTTCAACATTATGTCATTGTGTGCAATTATTTGCATACTGTAAAATTGGTAGTGGAAGAGCTTTGCAAGTGGAAAAAGCTATTTCTTTTCTTCCCATTAAAGAAATTGAAACATCCTATTTCTTCGGAAAGCCATATGAAGCAAAAACTGTGCCTGTCTCCTGCAGCGTGCTGTCAGAGTGCCCTTCAGTGTGCTTTTGTGTCCTGGGGAGATGATTTTTTCCTGGCATATATGAGCAGCTGACCCCAACTCTTCTAGTTCCCACTTTGTTTAGGGAGTAAACCATGATAACAGTAAACACACGAAACAATACTTACCTGATTTGCTTGTCCATTTAAATCAAATTTATATTAAAATTAAGATATCAAGGGACATTAAATACTATTGTTAAGTACACATGCCTTATGAAATTGCTAAATAGTACCAAAAATGGCATTTTGTTCAAAAACTGGCACAGTCTATGTGTACTCTGAAATATGTTTTCTATTTGGTATTAAACTTCTAAACTTTAGTGCATTAACCAAATAATAGTAAACCTCCCAAAGTCTTTAATGGCATTAATATTAGCATTTCACCCTTTTATCTGATTCATACAGCTAACTTCTAAAAGAAAAGCACATTTCTTTTGCCAGAGAATACAGAACTCTTTAGATCAAGGGACCTGTTTAGTTTTGCCCTGAAGTAATGGCTGTTCTGGAATTCCTTGTTAGCAAATGTTCCTTCTTTACTCAACATGTAATATAATTTACCAGAGACTCTTTGGAAAGGAAGCCCATTGCTCTGCTTGCCTTTAGTAAACAGATAAACTGTGTTTTCCTTTCCTTTTCTTTCCTAAAACCAATTTCTCCAGCAGACACTTCACAGACAGAAGCATAGAAGCCGTTCTTTGTGACCTTTATTGGCTTTTTCCCCACCTGGAGACAGATGCCCAAGGAGTTTATTTGAAATTCTCTGCAAGCCTCTCACACAAATGGGTGGGAAGTGACAACAGAAGAAACAAGTAGTCATCTCAAGCAGAAAAATAAGGGCTTCTCTAGTCTCCATGGATGCAGTTCCTCTAGTTAAGAATTTGGAAACCGGGTGAAGAGCTGAGGGTTTGCAAAACTGACCAGCAGATGCTGCTGAGTAGAAATGGGTAACTGGAAACACATACTCATTCTGAAATCCTGGTGAAGATGGTGTGGGCCATCAACTAGCAAACTCACTGGGACAGGCACCAGCAGTGGTATTTTGGGCCAAGCTGGATGCTCAGAAACTATTTCAGGCAACTCAAAAAGTTTAAATTGAAATTGGCAGTAAAAGAAGCCGAGAAATAGCCAGCCCTAAAGCCAGAATAATCCTCTTGAGGCCTATTCACATTTAGTATGCTTTCCTCTGAAAAGGGCGGAAGTAGGGGAAGTTGAGGTGAAAGTATAAGTGACCGAAGATGGGAACTTCCTGAAAGACTAAGAAGTGGTCACACCTTGGACCTGTCTTTGATCCTACATGTCTGGATGATGCTCCTCTGGACCTCAGTGACAAGGAAAAAAATAGGTGAACATCGGGATGGATGACGCAGGCCGAGGTGTGGACTTAGGATCTTATGACAGTGGACACTTGGAGCATTTTACTCCCATTCTTTTCCTAGGGCACCTCTAGCCAGGTACCTGTGACCCTTGACCCGCCCCCCC
>CABHPR010136174.1:0-14905 GCA_902168415.1 Peromyscus melanophrys
GATGCATAAGTAGCCAGGTTATATCTCTGATGAATGAAGTCAATACTTTGTGGAATGCATACGTTTTTTTGAAATAATAGAGTGATGAAAATAATATTTTTTTCTTTTCACTAACCTGAGGAAAACATATATTGTTAAGTAGATTTGATGCTTGTATGTTTCACTAGGAATTGAGGAACTGCCATCGATTTCATCTTGATTTGGATTTGCACTTTCTCCTTAGCATGTAATGGAAGGTGGTTCAATTAAGGTATAAAGGAATTTTGTGATGTTTCATTTTCATTGATGGAAGTTTTAAAAATGATTTGGAGTAATATAATATCTTCTACAGTCTAATCTTAAGTACTACTACAACCCTTTTATCTTGCCCAGTGTCTGCACATGAATGGCTGTCATGTGGTGTCTTATTCAAAGTAGCTCAAGTCTCCACCACTGTGCATGAACAAACAGATGTTATGGTGGTAAAATGAGTAATTGAAATAAAATAGAATTTTGTTCATTTCTGTATGTTTGAATGCTTGGATATTTACACTAATATATTATAAAATTAGCTCATAAAAGTTATTTTGAAGTAATAGTATTTATATCAAGATGGTTGGTGGATGTCTTTGACTAATTTTTTGAAATATATTCACTCACCAAATATATGTTGAATGCTTAATATAGGCTGAGACTATTCCTGACTTCTAGATGGTAGTAAATAAAGTCTTCTTATTCTCTAGATATTTCTTGATTTTGGTTAATTTATATGCTTAATTCTAGAAGTCAGTATTTGAATATTCAACTTCTGATTTCCATACTCATCAGTCAAAATATTCGTCTTTGTGTTAGAAGAAATGTCTAGATTCAAATAAAAGATACCTCAGAGAATTAATGATGCATATTGATTCAGGTACTCACTGCCCAGTAACTTTTGCCAGATACCAGGACTGCCTTTGGTCATTAGATAGTACCTCAGAGAGGGAACATATGTCCAGGAGAATGATGAGATATGCAGTTCTTTTGCAAGCTGCCTTTTTTGCTGGATGATTTAAGCCATATTCAGCAAAAGTGTAAATCATTAGTATTTGAATGTACTTCAGAACCTTTAGCATGAAGTTATTTAAGTTTCTGTGACTTGATATCTTCAGTGGATTTGTTTCTCATCATTTTATTCATTCAATTCAGAAATATTTATAGTTTCAAGCACAATTTACAATTTTAAGTATATCGATTGGGGTGTACATAAGTCTGATGCTGATTAAGACAGTTTAGGAATTTCATTGGTTACCCTACATTTGTTTATAAGTAAAAAAAAAATCTAATGTAACGATAAGCAATTAGAATATAAGTTAACAATTAAATGAGTGCCTCTACTCTTTCATTGCTAAATGTAATTTTGATATTGTTTATTCCTTTATACCTAGAATCAAAGAATAGAATAGTACAATAATCTATATGGCAACTTTTCCAAGCTTTGTTGTGGGGCGTTATGTTGCTAGACTTTGCTTGTAAAATCAAGGCTCTAGAGAAATACATTTGAGAATCACTGGGCTTCACAAAGGGATTCTATTTCTTGGGGTCATCATGTCATCTTCAATCATAATGATGCACTGTGAGTCAAGGGAAGAGGGTGTAAATGTTCCAAACTAATCGGTCAAGAACTCTTGACAAATGTCTTTTCAATATTCATGTTCATTGTGTCATTTATGCTTCAGGTGTCCTGTGGTCAGGGACTTCTTGATGGATATCTTCATGACTAATGTACCTTGGGGCTCACTTGGGAAAGTGTGTTTTAAGGTGTCAGTTCCATAGGCTCCTGTCTATTTTAGTCTTTTTAATATCTGGACTTCATTAAATCAGTTCTCAGTGACTTTGCACAGTGTGCCCTCTGTGTTTGTCTCCGAGTAGGTGTGACTTTCAGGAGTTTTAAAATATACGGTGGAAAAATGCAACAAGTAACAACCAGTCATAGTTTTGACACTTCCCAAGTACATTTACAAATGTTCTTCCCCAAATGCTTCCAATTTTGGAATTACTTGATCTCAACCAAACATGTGCAGATTTCACCCTGCCATGATTTTCCTCATGAACTATGTAGAAACAGAGTAACTTAGGCTTTGAAACTTGACAAATGTTCATATCCACTGCACTCCATTTTATATTCCCTTGCTTTTACCTACATGGGAGTTAGTATTGCTTTTTCTAAGAAAATATATTATAGTATTGAAGAATTCAGAACTGGGTCAGCGGCCCACCAGGGTGAGGCTCAGGGTTAGGCAAACTAGCTTTTCTGGAACACAGACTTGCATATTTATATATTTCTTATGACTTCTCTCACACTTCGGTGACACAGTTGAACACTTGCAAAAGAGACCACTGCTGTGCCTGAGAACCCTGCAACACTAACTGATCCATTCTAGAGAACTCTCTGAAGTCGTCATATAGATCAGAGCCTGATCTAACCGTTGTGTGTAGATGACAGTTTCCATGGCAGTCTGTGTAATACACAGAGTCATTGAGAACATTCTTCCTAAAGGAAGCCTGTTTTGTCCTCTTAGTGTAAATGTCACTGGTTTGTTAATTTATACACATCCCTGTGCCTTCATTATGGGTTTAGCACACTGCAGTGGTAGCCAAGCTGGCGTCCTTCAAGCACAGGGTTATTTAATTATTGCGGCTGGAGGCTTTAATCAAGTCTTTCTTATAGAAAACAAACAAATGATTAGCCTTTACAGTACAGGCATAAACAGGAGTTTGACTCATGAATTTCCTAATTATACTGCACCGTTTTGGAAATCAGTTGGCATTCAAACTCAGTGTTACTCAGTATACAATTTCCCTTTGCTAGATAGAAGCATTGTATAGGGTAAGACAATTCTTAAATGTGTTAAGACTAAAATTCAGTTTCACTTATGTACTTTCCCCCCATTTTTCGTTATAGAAAACTAGTTAACAAGATTAGAGAAATGCCTAGATCTCTACTGTATGCAATTTATATAAGTCTTACTAATTTATAATTATACAATAAAGTAAATTTGATTATCTCCTAATTTACAGGGAGGGACATTGAAGCCACGATGAGAAATGACCTGCTCATTGTCATAGTACAGTTGGAACTATGAATTTGAAGACATAGTTTTGATAACTTTCACAGAAGGCTTTAAACCCATTTTCTATAATTTATGTGACTAAATTGGGTCAGCTCATTTCAGGCTGTTTTGCCCCCAAAGATGTACTTTTACTTATGCATACCAGTTGGTAGCTAAATACACATTCCCAGTTTATAGCTCCCACTTACCCTGTTTACTATTTTAGGCAAGTGAAAAATCAATTTTGAAACAAGATCTGCAAGTCCCTTTTTTAATTCTCTCTAAACACAAATAAATCCATGTGTTTGGAATGTTAAGGCCAATTTTGATTTTTATCAGAGGCAAGGTGGCTCTTCCATTGCTCTTATCCAAGTAATTCCCACGACTTTTTAGCAATCAAAGGCCAAGACCTAACAAAGACAATTTGCTTAAAATTTGTTCTAAGAAGGTGTTTAGAAGAAACATAAAATGCACCATTGAATTTTCCCTCATTTCTACTGACATGCATGTTCCAATGACTTTGCAGTTTTTCTTTCTGAGACTTACTGCATATTATTACATCTGTCTTTGCTTTTGATTTCAAGACTTGTCTGCACCTAAATCTTATCAAGTTAAGAGTTACAATAGGGATAGTTGCTTCAAATACTTCCTACTCAGGCCTGTGGAATATTTTCTTGATGGGGCTCTGATGCAAAAAGAGAGGGTCCTGCTTTAGTTCTCTATTTGATAAATCATATTCTTGTGACAAGCTTCTGTGGGATAACTCTGGTTCTTAGAGCTTCTGCTTGCTGGTGACATAAATTAGTAACTGACCATAGTTGTCTTCATCTGTAAAATAAAATTACATATGAACTCCTATCTCTATTTCAGGTAGGCAAAATATATGTCCTTTTTTAAAAATTGGGGTGAGAGCCTGAATATTGTAAATATTTTGGGTGGTTGTCTTAGCTCTTAGCCCCCACCCCCCCCCCCTACGTTTTAGTTTGAGTATTATTGACAAGAAAGTCAGGATTCTAGTTTTCAATCAAAAATTTATGTGAGAAGAAAATAAAAATTTTAGCCTTATTTGGATTCCTACCCTCAGTTAGGGTGGAGAGACAGTAGCTCCCTGAAGTCTCTTTTCTGAGCAATTTGCTTCCTGGAGTTATGTTCAAAGCTGCAGCCCTGAGAACAAGGAGATACTGTACTGCACAGCTGTGCCTTTGATTCTGTTATGTGTCAAAGATTCATTTCAGCTTTAGAATTCTAAAACTCTCAATTTTAAATATGATTGTGTCTTATGTTTATTGATTATAAGATAGTACATTCAGAATTTCAGAACCATAAATAAGAATAAGCATTAGGTAGGGAAAAAAATCTCATTATACTGCTGTATAACCTAAGCAGGAATCAGTTTAGTGAATTACAAGTCACTGAACGGTGTAATTGATGACTGTGACTGCACATGGATGATCCAGTTAACTCTGCATGGTGGGATAACCACAGAATAAGTGTAACTGTAAAAGCATCCATCCCCATGGACTCAGGAGGCCTTTATTTTATTTACCAGATTAGCATCACTGAATGTAGTATTTTAAAATACCTAAATAAAGGTCGGGAGCATTTGCAAAATATTTGCTTTAACCATTTTAATTAGGTCAATGTTTATATGTAATATCTATACATCAGATATGGTATTAACCAATTCAGATGAAACATAAGTCTAGCTATTTAGCTCAAGATATGAAGAATTCCATTTTAAGTAGCTTTCTGGCTTTTCAAATCTAAAAAGGAAAATTGTGAGATAGATGAAAATGTGTTGAAATCTGTGGTAGGGCTTTGGAATCCATCTGGTCAAGATCTCATTGTAGTCATTAAATCACAAAGTTTATTAAAATGGTGCAAAAATTTTGATTTTGATTTCCATCAAAATAATTTAATTTGATAAAAATTGGTTTTATGTTTCTAAATATAACAAGAAACAATGTAATTACTCCGAGCAAATGCTGCTCATATTTCACAGGCAATTGTAAATAAAGCAGCTTCATGATTAATCATAATTTTGACTGGGTACTGTTTCAATGTTTCTTTTAGTTTGCAAGATTTATTTCCCACAGATACACTCAGAAACTTTTAGGGTCTATGTGACGAATTGGAGATTTGCTGAACATCAGTAATATAGAGGAAAGAACACAGGATTGGGCATCAGTGTACCCGACTCTGTCATTTAGTATTTCATTTAATCTCTCTTGTGCTAAAATGTTTATGAATTAATGAATAAAACAGATTATTTGTGCCCTTGGATCTTAATGATTTCTTTCTACTTGTGTGATACTTATTATGTCAGTTTATTAATTGGGATTACCTTAGATAAAGTATACCGTGAGTTAATGTTAAGTACTTTCTACGCCATACCTTCATTACCAGCCTTCCTTTAGCAATAACAATCCATGGAGAGAAGCAGGTGGACATGCCCAGCTGATGACTCTAGAGCTTCTTAATAGCTTGAATGGAAGGGATACTAGATTCCTGTTCACTCTTCTCCCTCCAAAATATTTCTAATGATTAAAGTGCCTTAATTCTCTAAGACCAGTGGTTCTCAAGCTAGCCATTGCTGTGACCCTTTAATACAGTTCTTCATGTTGTGGTGACCCCAACCATAAAATTATTTTTGTTGCTACTTCATAACTGTAATTTTGCTACTGCTATGAATTGTAATGTCAACATCTGTGTTTTCTGATGGCCTTAGCAACTTCTGTAAAAGGGTTGTCTGGTCCTCAAAGGTGCATGACCCACATATTGAGAACCACTGATCTAAGGCTGATTTAGGAAAATTCACAGTGGCAAAGAAAGCTTACCTTTGAAAAGAAACCTTCTCGTCCCTATCCCAGAGCTAGATTCATAGAAACTTGGAAATTAAAACAGTAATTAATAAGGCATTAAGTAATATGAAGCAACATATGTATGTGTGTATGTGTATATATATACAGGTATATATATACACATATGTATATATGTGTGTGTATATACATATATAAGAGTAAAGATTCTTGAACATGCAATTTGAATAAGAAAGCATTAGGAAGCATTAATTATAATATTATCGTATCATGGCCAGCATCATTAAATGGATATTACCTCAACATACAATGCTTTAGGATTTGCTATTATTAAATAAATGGTTTTATGCTCCTGTGGTGAACCACAATGAATGTATGGAGTACTTTAAACATTTGGCAAATGGGCCAAAGAATAAATATTATTTTTTTAAAGACATACAGACTCTTTAAACCTGTGCAGCAGCACAATCTAGATGTCTTTTAATTCTATTCTCCTGTTCTTTCCAAGCCCCTTTCTGGGAATGATGACATGAAGCCTTAAGGAACTGTACGTTTTTCAGGACCGTGTAGACTTTGTCAAGATATCTAGTTACTTAAGAGATATGGTATAGTGTCTAGATTTTCACTGTTTATTGTAATCCTTTTGCTCTGCACTATACTTATATTTTCAAATATATTTACAAATTTCAACTTTTTATTTTCAACTAATAGACCCATTTTAAGTGATTGGGTCTGTCCTTGTATTAGTCAGTCCAAACATTTTCTATACTGTTTTAAGAGAAGCTTAGTAATCAGCGACATCAAAGCTGCCTATGTGGTATTTCAAAAAATAGCAACTTTTCTACTCTTCATTTTCCTCATGTACTGAGTATTCCTTTCAATACTGTATGTGTTGAGCAGAGTTTACTTCAGTTAAGATGCCCATTGAGTACACGGTGAGGTCCCGCTATAATGCTTTGTTTCCAGTAGCTATTATCCAATACAAATGCTGTACATAATAAACCTTTTGTTCTGCTGTAATAATATCAGAAATCTTTTAAGGTGATTAAGTTAATCTATTAAGGCTTATTTACTATTTGATGTTAAGATAAGCTTTGCTTGATTTATAAGATGTAAAATTGAATCTAAATAGAATACTGACTTTGACTATGAACATGTATTTTCTTCTTTGGACTAAAAGAAATAACTGATACTGTTGTATAATCTCTTTCAAGCCATTCTAATGTCATGGGGCAGGGCTTCAGCAGATGATTTCCATGTCCTTTGAGGATCATTTGCTCTTTCCAGTACTTATTTCATATACCAGCCAATAGCTCATGTGCTTGGGATATCGGATCAAATGTTACTCTGTAGGTACTTGAGGCCATAAATATATGTTTTATTTCCATTCTGACATTGCTTCCTTCATTACTGTGTAACAGTGGAAATTTGATGTTATTAACATAAAAGGGACACTTTCTGATAACTAGTGATCAGCATTTAATGGCAATAATTCTTTAAGTCCAGAACATAGACTTAGCGGGTCTACCTAAACTTGATTATGTATTTTACTCTGTGTGTGTGTGTGTGTGTGTGTGTGTGTGTGTGTGTGTGTGTGTGTGTGTGTGTGTTGTATGGTTTATGCATGTATCTGCAGGTGTGTATGTGTTGTGTATGGTTTATGCATGTCTGAGGGTATGCTTGCCTATTCCTGTTCCTATGGAAGCCAGAAGTTGATGTTGAATGTCTTACTCTATCCTTCTGCCTCTGCTCACTTACTTTTAGACATAGGGTTTCCCACCAGACTTGGAGCTCACCAGTTGGTGTGGTTGGCTGACCAGCAAGCCCCTGGCATCTGTTTGATTCCATCTCTAGCCCAGGGGCAATAGATGCACACACTATGCCAGGTTTTGGCACTGTTATTAGGAACTTGAACTCAGTTCCTCAGGCTTGTGTAACAAGCACTTTACAGACCACCGTCTTTCTAAGCCTATTTTATTCATTCTTCATGTGACCATGATTAGTCTGTCAATTTATTTCCTGACCAATTTTGCCACCTTACTTGCTTTGCTATTCCCCCAATTCGTATTTTCCCGTATAGTTTTGGGTGTTTTTACAGTACTCATTATATGCATTTGTTTTTTACAGAACAGCCCCTTAGCAAGCTCAGCCTCTGACAGAGCGGAGTGAACTCAGGATTCACACTGCTCTTTTTAGCTTCACTGTTCTCTGTGTTTGCTGCATTGCAGTCCTACAGAAAGGCTGGTGCTTTTGTCCACATGGCTTATTTTTCTACAGTGTAATTCTGAACAGGAGGCCTGTTTGATTAGAAGGGAGGTCTTTAAGCTATTATTTTATAAGAAAATTCCCTGTAAAAGAATGAGGTGGGATATACATTTTACCTGTTCTAAAAATAAATTGTTATTAGCCTACTATTCCTTAAAAATTGTCATATACTGAAATTTAAAGTCAGTAATATTGGATAACATTGAGTGGAATACTGGATAGGATGAGCAATGATAATGGGTAATAAAATACTATATTGCTAAATTTAATTTATTAGCAAACAAGGGGTATTCAGGATATGATGTTATAATGGTTAAAAAAGACTTATGATTAAAAGTAATAATTGTTCAGAGTTTGAATTAGTCAAAAGCATTTAAGATGACTACAATAAAAATCTTATTGGGTTATTTCTCAATTATTTTTATTATTTTGAAATTAAAGTGAAAACATTATATAGCTCTCTATGTTGCACAAATGCAATAACCACATCCAATCTAAATTGATATTTTCTTTTAGAACATTATTGTGAATTTAATTCATGCCCCTTAATGAACAGAAATAAAGAACACATACAGCTTGCTATCGTTAGATATTATCAGAGACCTTTTAGGAGCTTTTTAACTTTCATGAGTACTCCCATAGCATTTTCTGAAATGGCAGAAATATAATCTGTGTTTTCAATCTGGTAACCAGTGATCATACGGCTGCCAGTCATGTAGAATTTGGCTGCAGTAACCGAGGAGCTCCATTATTGCTATTATTTAATTCTAAGTGAAATGTAATAGTGGTATCACACACTTGCAATCTGAGCACTTGGAAGGATGAAACAGGATGGTGATGCGGAGTTTATTTCCATCCTTATCTACAAATACATAACAGGAGCAGGTCTTGAAGAACCAAGGGCTGAGCCTAGCTCAATGGCAGGATACTTGACTTGATCTCTAGTCCTATTTGTACAAACATTAATAATTGAACCTGATATATAAGAAAGTCTACATCTTATTTATTGCTTGTCATCAATAGAATAACTATTTTCAGTGTTTAAAGAGTAGATGTGTTACTAGTAATAATGTAAATGTATTTATTATAGTTTTCTTAATCTAGTTTTGTTAGCTTTTATAATAGAACAAAGTTTAAATAAAAAAGCAAATTTCAAGTTTTCTCATGAAATGCAGCACAATTAGATGTATGTCTGTGGGCCTACTGGTCAGTGTGATGCCAGCTGAGAGCACACTGATGTTTGTTAGCATGTTTTTGTTGTTCTTGTTTGCTTTTTAAGCTTGGCTTCTAAAAATACTTAAGAAGCTGGGAAGTCAGAAGGAAGTTCTTTCTCTCTCTCTCTCTCTCTTTTAACTGAAGTCATTATTATATAATAGTCTTGCCAGGCATTTTAAAGAAACATATAATGAGTTGTATTATAAACATGTAATGAGTTAAATTTTCAATCTCAAAATTGTGTCCAAAGAATGCAGTTTTTTTTTTCATGACAACCATAGACCAGTTTATACAATGTTAAGAAATAACCTCTCTATGACCTTTCCATTATGCTACTTAAAGAGTGAATGGAACTACTGTGAAGGATGGAGTAAACGTTATGTCTTGTGTGACCACAAATGAATTCTTCACTTATATTCACATATGTTTGCTTAACTGGAGCCTGACATTTCAGGGCCACATTAAATGAGGAAGTTATTAAACCAACAGGTAGAAGTAGGTTGTTCAACCCTGTGGAACCCCCTTACACATGGGCTAGCACTCATGCCCACTCATTAATTACTAGAGGTTAGTTCCCAAACTACATGTGTGACCTCTCCAGTGGTGTCAAACTGGTTACATTCTATTTTCCTTTTAGTTTGTTTTCTGAAACATTAAAAAAAAACCCTGACATTTGCCAATATACTTAGTTTTTATTTCCTTCCTTGTTGCTGATTCAGATAGTAAAAATATGACTTTCATGTCTAGCTCCTAAGAGGTACACTATACAACAGACATGTGAGTCCTATTCGATCAGATGTGCTTGTCTCTCTAAAGTGAAAGGAGACGTGGGCCTCATATGACAAATTTGTATTGGATAAGATCAATGACCAAATATTTACTGTTGAATGAAGAGAACCTTTACTGCAGATGTTTTTCAAAGGAAGCTGTGAATGAAATGCATGGTTTCCTTTAAGTTTTAAAGACAACAAAGTATTTGGAGAATGCCCTGCCCTTCATTTCAAGCAGTTGGAGTGCCTGGTAAATATGGTTAGGAGCCCTGGCCTCACCATTGATGTTGAAGTTAGAGCAAAGATTTTTTTCTAGATATGATTTTTGTTCAAGAAAGCAAATTATTCTAACAATATAGGAAGAATGTTCAACTACTTTACAGTATTTTTTCTTTGACTTTATCGAATCAACAACATTTTTCAATTAATTAAGAAACTCTTTACCTACAATGTTCCTACTCCACACAGCTAGATAAGCAAGACAGTTCAGTCTTTGTCCAGTCCTCTTGTTCGTTAGCTCTCTGGATGACTTGGGCAAGCCACTCAGCTGCACTGTGCTGATGAATGGGATCATGCGATGATGAAAAGGTGTCAGACTCCCCAGGTGCTAATCCCGGATTTTCATTCTCTTTTTGGTAGAACATGTGGACCACTTTCCTTCAGAACTTCTAATACTTACTCATATTTTACAAAAAATTACATTCTTCTTGGTTGTTTTCGACTTTCATTAGAAGGTAGAATGGTTGATTCTGAAGAATAAAGTAAAGTTGCACTTTAACCTGATTTCAGTTATTATTTTTAGGAAGTAGGAGCAGCAGTTTCTGGGAAACTGCCAATTTACAAATATTACATTTGTCCCTAGGAGGCTGTTGGTATCACCTCAGTTTTTTACCTGAAAACAGTAATTTCATGGGTTTAAACCTCAGGTCATCATAGCCTAAATGATTTGAATTTCTGAAGAGTGGAGGAACCCTTCACATCCATTTTCTTCCTTTGTAAATAACCTACACTGAAAAGATGATTAAAGATTTGTTGGTTTATTAGCAATATGTTAGTCTAAGCTGAGAGTTTCTGGGAGATTTTAAGTCTGATCCAATTAACTTAACCAGAAAGAAAATACATTCCAATGCTTTTCAATGTTTTCTACAAAATTTTAGCATTAACTGAAAATCCCAGCACTTGCAACTATATTGAATTCTGCATATGAAGCAAAGTGAAAAATGAAAACCTCTGAGTTGTTTAAAAAGTCCTTTTATTATTCAGTGCATCTTCCTCTTAAAGTATTTAATAAATCTACTATTGAATTTAAAGTAACAACTAGAAACATTTCTTATTTTGTAAAAGTTCTGGTTTTTTGTACATATAAAAATATTTAATTGGTAAGTCAGTCATATTACATAAACAGCTTTATTTTTATGTAATATATGTAAATTTAATTTGTTGAGCACTAAATTTAGATTTCTTTTTATAATATAGTTTAGTCATGTTTTATGCAAAGTCCTCTGAATTTCATCATAAAATTCTTTTGGTTTTTCTTAGAAAAATTAAACAGATGTGTTTTGGACTGTTCTGAGAACCCAAGCCTAGACAAGTAGTCATAAGTATTTTAATGTTTATTTGAAAAATGTCTGTGGTAATGGTCTGTGAGCATGAACAACAACAAAAAACTGCCCATCTCAGACATGGCTGACATCTCCTTTAGAATAAGGAGGGTTGGTCTCCCTTAGTGGAATTTTTTTCTATGTCAACAATGCAAAGATTAGCATATATTTCACAGTGTTCTCTACTGCACACACACACACACACACACAGGCCCGAAGACAGCTGTCCATTTCGTCATAGACACAGCCACACTGAGTACTGGAATCCCAAGTGCACCCAGAAACATGGATGAGCACATTCAACATTATCCCCCACTCTGGTCCCCACTTTTGTTTAGGCTTTCTAAGTATTCTGACTTCAGACTCTCAGAAGGGCAGACACTGCTCATCTGATGTAGCATTTTTTGAATTATTTTGTAGCGTAGTGGCTTAGCTTAGGCAGGAAAGCTCCCAGGCAACATTCTGCTCAATGTTATCTGTCAATCCCATATGAGAAAGCACTTATTACTAAGCAAGTAATTACAAGATGGCTAAATGGCTGGAACAGATGTACCATAGACTGTGTTCATTACCATTCTACACAATGTCTCCTTCCTAAGTTCAACTCCTGAGATGAATGTAGAAATATTAAACTGAAAATCTCTCTATAAATCATAACGAAAAGTGAGACAATTTTAAAAAATACTTGTGATGACCTCTTATGTAAAGAAATTACATTTTAATGGAGGATTCATTGAATAGGGGTTGTAATAGGTTGACCAGTTGGTGCTAAGTTCCCGCAGACCCCCGCAGACAGCTTCAGTACCAGAATAGGCTTCAGTGCCCCTCTGCTCCTGCTGTCCTTCCTCTCCCTCTTTCCTCTCACTGCTTTCTCTGAGTGTTGACACTGAGATAGGACATTTTGAATGAAATGCCCAGGTCTTTTTACTTTCTAAAATGTCTTTGAATACCAACGTCATCTCTCTCCTGCTGCACTTAGTCGAGAAGTAGCTCCCCTTTCACTCCTGGGCAGTGAAGGAGTCCACTGGCTCAACTCCAATTGGCTGCACTCATGCCCCCGGATCAGGATGGAGCAGGCTGCTGGGAGAACCTTGGAATCTCCTTTCGGTAGTTTTGGAACAGGAGCTGAGGCCATCTGCTTAAAAAATGCTTTGTAATTTGCCCGTTTCTTGCCCAGAGCTGTTTCTTTCCTCTTGTAAGTGTCCATAATGGACCTTTATGCTTTATTTTCCATTTGAACCTCCTCTTGCCTGGCCAGTGTTTCTCTTCCTCTGGCAGAGCACTGCATAAATCCAGTTTCAGTGATTCCCTCCCTTTCCTGGTCCTTGAAGTAGCCTCAGACTATTGAGGTTTTCTAAAGGCTTTCATTGCCAAACTAAGAGAAAAAAATCAAGGCCAAGCAAAGCTCCATCCTGTGCCACCATGGGAACCAGACCCTTCCATCCTGGCATCCAGTCCCTGTAGTAAGGAGTAAAGTCTTAGGAAGCAATGTGAGGAGCTAGAAAATGAGAGTAAGGATGCTCCAGACTCACTGAATGGGCCAGGACATAGAACTGTAGCTTTGTTCCTGCTGCTTCCCGCTGCCAGCACCAGCTTTGCATCTGTGTGACAAGTTACCTGTAATAGTGCCAGTTTGGATGGAAGAGAAAGGGAGCGAGGGACAATGAAGGGGCCAGTCACAGGCAACTGAAAGGAAAGGAAGGAAGCCCCAGTGTACAGTAGGGAATATGCCTGAGTGGTTCCTGGTAGCTTCACTGGCAAATCTTAAGGTCTGCTGTGGCACGCAAACTGACCACCGCTGCACATGTAGATGAGGACCCTCATAGTCGTCAACATGTTGATAATACCAAAAGGTGTTATTTGTGGCATTTTATTCCAAATTTTGTTTACTCCACAGGGTTCAGTTTCTGCTGGCAGGCAGGTGGGGGAGGAGCGGATACTGAAACAAATACACTCATTTTCTTACTCAGTTTTCATTTCCTAGATGCATATGCTTAGGATCAAGTGCAGAAACTTTAAGGAGATTTTTAGGCCAGGAGCCTGAGCTCCAGAAGCCTAAATAGGTTAATGCACCATCTGCATCAACAGGCCAGTTAGAGGCCAGTTACGGTAAAAAGAGAGGGCAGAGAAAGATACAAAAGGATCTAGTGTTTCCAAGTTCATCTTAGGAAGGCTGACATGACATTTAGGTTCACTAAAGGACAAGAGGTATGCGTAATTAAGCAATCCTTGTCAGTATATGGTCCTATTAAGCTCCATGATTGCTTCAGCTCTCAAGGTGTTTCCATAAAATACTAATCGTTGTCATTACATGTGGAGACCCTTTGGTTTCTGCACAATGACTACTTTAGTTCCAGGTGCAGTCTCACCTTCATGGATAATTGTCTATACTGGTGTGTGTGTGTGTGTGTGTGTGTGTGTGTGTGTGTGTGTGTGTGTGTGTGTGTGTGTGGTGCAGGGAGAGGGTGGGGAGAATCTTCCCTAGAGATCTTGCTCTTCTGGGAATCCAAGGTGACTAGGTTTAGGACAATGACTTTTCTGTGTGACTTCAGCCTGGAAGGATGACATATGTTAGGTAGGTAGACTCAAGTAGGAACATGACCTGAGCCAGAATAAAGGAGACAGACACCAAATGAAGGCTGAGATGCCAAGTGTTCATCTTTCACTTCGTTCTCTGTGGGGCCACCCAACTGAGATCTCAAAACTATAGTGAAAGCAGCTTCTGTGTGCCTTCATGATAGGCTCTTCTACTGGCCTTGCATTCTTACAAGCTAGGAGCAAAAGGAACCAATTTCACTAGCTACACTTCTGTAGTGACTTAGACACAGTGCAGTCGTCTGCTGCTTCCCTTATGCCAACTCATAGCTGTCATTCCTAGAATGACAGACTCCTTGGTATCTGATGCCCATTTGGTGGGGAAGCATGTTTTAAAGAAATGAAAAGGAAATATTTTACAGGTTTGGATTCCTGACTTTTATATAGCTAGGGAATACAAAAGCAAGATTTTCATAAATGACACAGTAATAACAGTAGAATTGATTACTGAGAGATCTGCTCATGCACCAGTAAAATTAGTTAGGTCTGCAAAACTAAGAAGCCAGGGTTGGTTGCTTCCTTCCTTCCTTCCTTCCTTCCTTCCTTCCTTCCTTCCTTCCTTCCTTCCT
>CABHPR010136174.1:15005-25151 GCA_902168415.1 Peromyscus melanophrys
TCCCTCCCTCCCTTCCTTTTATAACCTGACTGCAGTTTCCCCTCCTTCCTTGTCTCTCCCCTTCTCCTATGCCCCTACCCACTCCTCCTTCTTCTATTTAGAAAAGGGCGGGCCTCCCATGTATCTCGCCAAAACATGGCATATCAAGTTGTAGTAAGGACTAAGCACCTTGCCTTATATTAAGGCTGGGCAAGGCAACTTAGTATGAGGAATAGGGTCCCAAAGGACAGCACAAAAGAGTCAGAGACAGCCCCTATTCCCACTGTTAGTAGTCATTCAAGAAGACCAAGCTACACAACTGTCACATATATGCAGAGGGCCTAGGTCAGTCCCATGCAGGCTCCCTGGTTGTCCATTCAGTCTCTGTGAGTGCCTATGATGCCAGGTTAGTTGATTCTGTGAGTTTTCTTGTGACTTCCTAAGCCAGGGTTTTTACATGTAAGAAATGTGTCCTCCTTTGACAAAGTCTACAGGTAAGGCCAGGTGGGTCCTTTTCTGCTTCGTATTAAACTGGTAATAAACTGCCTTCCCTGTGCACTAAGGCATGCTGAAACTCAGCTCCTCCCTGCTACTGCTCAAAACTCTAATAGCATTTGTTTGCACACTCAATGAAGTTGGAAAGACAAAAAAAAATGTATTTTCTTTTAATTCAGCATCCACCATTTCATGTAGGAACAGGCTAGAAAGCCAGGGAAAAATGCCTGGTGACGGATCGGGTACCATAAGTTAGAGTTGCAGCCACATTGTGAAGTAATGCATGGGCTAGCCTCAGGTCAACAAGTTTTAACTATCATTGTCAGCAAATGGACACCAGAATATAGTGTAGAATGAAAGGAGGAGAGAGAAGCTTGAGATTTTTTTCTTTTTCTTTTTTGTTTGTTCAGTGTGTGTGTATTTCCATTATTAAATTTGAAAATTGTAGAAACTTAAGGCAAGTCTGATTGAGGCCAACTCTCTTCAGCATGTTTTAAATGACAATGATATATCCTCTTATATTTCACTCTAATAGCTTAGCTCTTTGGGAAACCCACATATTCTGAGATAAATTTTCTCAACATACACAGGTCAGGTTTGGTTGTACATTGGGCCCGACTTGAATTTACACACCAGATGCCCCTCAGTTAAGTGCATTCTCTCTCTGAGTAAGAATGGAGAAAACCTGAATGTCAGGGCAGGATCTACAGAGCGACCTTTGGACCTTTTCCTCTCCTAACAGTGAAAGAGAACTGTTGTTTGTGGATGGAGCCAATGACCTTAACCTTACGGCCGCAGCATCCTTTCCTAAGTCACTACTCTGCTTTTCTTTTCTTCTTTTTCTTCCAGCAATTCAATAATATCAGAGGGATTGATTCTCCTCAGAATTTAAACTTTTATTTTAATGATCATATTAAGTAATCATTGAAAAAAATACCTTAAATAGAAATAAGTTTCCAGAGGCAGATACAAACCAATGTATATCATAAACATTATAGTTATTTGCATATTTCCATTATAAAGCCGTAAACATATTTAAATATTTGTGCATATGTCATGTCAGAATACCTATTGATAAGTAATGAACTCAATTTATTTATTTAATAAATTAAAAACCAAAAAAATTGAAAAAAAACCATACCAAATATTTGAATTTTTAAAAATGTTTCTTTAAAAAATAAACTCTAGCGAACCAAGTATTGCCTAAAAGCATTGTGTCCCCACTAATCAGGTGCCTCTTACTATTAGAATGAGTTAATACACCTGTGTATTTCAGTCTCTAGTTATATGATTCAAACAAAATCATGACTCTAAATTTATTGATTACTTCATCCACTGGAGAAATAGCACTTAAACTTTTAAGTATAAATGGCACATTTATACTCAGTTTTTTCCTCAGATTACTTACATGCATATTGCTTTAGTTTTTAAACTATTTTTGTTCAAATGATCCCTGCATAAAGTGAAGTTAACTAAACAAATATAAAAATATAAGGATGACACTAGAACTTCAGTCTATAATTAACTGCTAAAATGTTATGATAAGTATTAAAACCTCGCTTTTCCCTGAGTTCCTGTGACTGCCTTCCCTTCCCTTTCAGTCCTATCTGCCAAGTCCTATGTCTTAAATAGTCTAGAATTGCTCAGTAAATATTAATCAGTTTAAGCCCTATACACTTAAATGGGATATATATATATGTGTGTATATATATATATATATATAAGTTGTGTGTTTATGCATATATACATATAAATATATAAATATCATATAGGTTTATGAAAACACAAGGAAACTTTTGTTGAGTGTTAGCCTCAGCTTAACCACAATAAGCCAGATTTAATATGCTTCTTTTGCAGTGGCCACTTTTTCTATTCACCATATTTTCAGCAGCATCTTAGTAAATTATAGCAAACCATCATTTATAATAAAACTGGACCTTATAATAAATAAACCAAATAAATTATAGATACTAGTTGCACAAATCTATGTTGTATTTATTATTCTAAGGAAGTTATTAGAAACATTCAAAACCAAGGGATAATGGAAACAACACGTTTGATGGAAGTAAAGTAACTTTCGGTGAAATTTCACAGCTATTACCAATGGGCTTTCTTTTGCAGAGATTCAAATAAATATATAGAAGTAGAGCCTTTTAGAATTACTAACAGTAAAAATAAAAAGCTTTTAAAAATTGCCTGGAAAGACCTTGCCAGCCACCTATAGTAACAATACAGCTCACTTTACACGGAGTATTGAACTACTTCTTAACAAATGCCCTTTGTTCAGGACCTGACAGTGCTGTGCAATGGGAGGGAACCCGCTCCCCTGTGGCTTTGTTTTTCCCCTTGAATGACAGTGATGGAGCACTTGCATGATGTGTTTGATGCCTTGCATGAGGAAGACATGCAAAGGCAAGGTCCAGTCTGCATGCTGCTTAATGAATGTTTTTCCTTTTCTCTCCTTCCCTGTCATGTGCTTTCAGAAGACAACAATGTGGAAGGTGGGTGCTTTCTACCTTATTTTCCAACTCCCCTTTGCTTTTTATTTCTCAGTATTACTAGAGTACATCTCGAATATAGACGGTAAGTTGACTTTTCTGATCATCCGTTGATTTCTGGTTGTGTATCCCTTTGCATATGGAACACAAATGCACCCTCAATCCCACTAGTCTCAGGGATAAAAACGCCTTCAATCTTACTTCCAATGCCTGATACATTTCAGCAGCCCATATGAGCCTTAGAATAATTAATGCAGTGTTCTGTATGGAAAAATGATGCAGTGCTACTTCTTTTATTTAAAAAAAGAAAGTGTTTCTTTGCAGTTTGCGACACAGTGCATGATCCTGTCTCCATTCTTTTCTTTTTCCTTTTTCTTTCCTTTTTTTTGAGCAAAGTAGTTTCTTTTCTGTTGGACATGTTTACCATTCTGTCGTTTTAATCTCCTTGGTTTGTTTCAAATGATTCAAATTATAAAAGATCATAGATAAAACACTGAGAATAAGAAAGAAACATAAATTTAGATTGAAATACAAGTCATTGCCAGTGGAAATGAAAGCTCACAGTTCTGCCTTGAGATCATGGGTAAGTATATTTATACCATAAGTGTGTGTGAAAACTAGGATGACTGATTCGAGTTTTCTTAGATTATCTCAATCATGGAAGTTTGAGAAAGTTATATATTTTTTACCATTGGTTCCTACAAGCATATTTCAACATTTCATTGTTAAAGAGCTTGAATGTAGTCATGATGCTGCCAACCAAATCTTGAAAAGATAAACACAAAAAGTATTAGGTGCAACTGAAGAATAGACAGCCAAGTTTCTCATCTTTTCCCGCACATCTTTTCAAAAGTGGTCTTGCTGTGTAGCCCAGCCTGTAGAGCAGGCTGGTGTTGCCCAACTTGTAGACATCCACCTTGCTTTACCTACTGAGTACAAGCACATGTATAATATACATAATGTATACATTATATACTCACAGCATTAACAGTTGTGGGCAATGTGTGAACAAGTATGTGTCAGGAGATGGCTTTTAACATAAATCTACTTTGCTGCAACAGTTTGAAATGCAGTAATTCCATAAAAAAACAAACAAACCTACATTTCTACAGATGAAGGATTTCTTGAAAAATTACTCTAGTGGAAGTGAGAATGGTCTAGTAGAGGTGACAAAGGGGTCGTTTCTCTTTGAAAAGAAGACTTCACTGTCATACAACATTGATTAGTAGCAAGGTCAGCATCAAATTTGTGATCTTTTCATAGCCAGTAATTATTAATAAACCGTTCTGATACTCAAGCAAAATAGATGAAAACGTCTAAAGAAACAATATGTCATTTTGCCCAAATGTTGGCTTTGTTTGTTTTTCTGATTTTTTGTCTCATAATTTTAATATTGTGAACATACACTTGTGCCCCTTAATTGAATTTGAAATTTGTAAATTTTTCTTTTTCCTTTTTAAACTGTTCTGTAAAATGTTCATTCTTTTTTCCTCTCTTTGAATCTTTAAGGGTCTTTAAAATCAATCTAATTAGCAGAAATGCTTCTCCGTAATCACAGACTCATTTGGAGCAAGGCCCCTAATATGTTATAATAAAGTTAGTAAATCATAATTTAATGTCTCTGTTTACAGTGTGACTTTAAGAATGCAGCCAAGCTCCCTTTAGAGGCAGAAATGGAACAGGGGGTCTAAGAGTCTTTGGAGGATTTATTAATTCCTTTTTGATGCAGTGTCAAAACCACCACGTTTCTAAGTCTCTATTCTAAACTTAGGGCTCCATAAACGTTAGATCTTACCAGAGATAATTTTCTGATGTAGTCTACAAAACAATGCTAGAAATACAAACATGTTTTTAGGTGGAAATACATATATTCATATATATATATATATGAAATTAAATGGAAAAATTTGAAAACCTGAACAAATGAACCTCTTCTTCACCATATAATAATTTAATTAATCACCATATAAAATATTTTTATTCACCTTTTTGATTATTTTTTTGAAATCACTTTAGAAATACTATGTTCCAGAAACATCATACTTCACTGTTAAATAAATAAATAAATAAATAAATAAATAAATAAATAATAATTTCCATATTATGTTGTGATTATATGACAATTTCTAGTTGTATCTGACTTACCAAGATATCAGAATAAACTTTGAAAAATCAGATTGGAGCAACTGGTGCATGATGTTTCCAAGTTCAAAGTTTCAAATATATCTGAGGCAGCACTAGAAATTGAAAAGACAGATTTTTAAGCTTGATACTGCATTTCTCTAATTGTATATCAAATTCTTGAAATGTACCCAAAAGTTGTAGCTTTCTTTCTGAGTTGAGACTAAGCACCTATGACTCATGATTTTCAGAAAAAGTAGTGTTTTAGGTGGCAAAAGAGCTTGCTAAGATGATCCTGATGTCTGGGCATGGTGGCACTGTGAGAGCCTGAGACATGAGGGTTATGAATGAGGCTGTCCCAGGTTACATATTGAGACTATGCTTCAAAACCAATCAAAACAAGAATATTTACAGTTTTCTGTAGAAAAATAGTGATCTTCATGAAAATTTCTTGGTGACATTATGTCTGCAGCATATAGCTTAAATAAATAAAGGAACATGAGCACAAATCAACATTTAATTAAAATAATAAATAATTTTTATTCCCGTGAATAATTAATTGAACCTATTTAAAGCTTACCCATTGTTTCTTAGAAACATGATTGTGTCATAAATCTGAGCTTTTCAACTGCACGTCTAATTATCTTGGTTTTGCATTTGAGCAAATACAATCACTTGCCACGCGTGTCAGACCACGGGACATTTCTGCATTGTCATTTCAGTGTGACTAAGGGCCTGCCCCACCCCCACCCACATTTAATTATCAAACTTCTCATTTTTGAAGAGAGGAAAAAGATCAGACCCAGCCCATGTTAAAGACATTTCTTGGGGTGTTTATAAAATATAATTTCATCACGGAACCACGGCAAGCCCTGTAGGGACAATGCTCCAAATGTTATCCAAGGGCAAGAAGGGCAGATGCCCTGTTTAAGGGACCGGTTGGATTTAAATCAGGCTCTCATATTTTTGCTTGTTCTGACTAATACTTAGAATACACAGCACAGCATGTGCTGGTGTTTAAATTGCAGTTTTATAACTCTTTGCCCCAAAGCATTCCACCCAAGGGTTGAAAGAATGTTTTCTATTTGCCTCTGTGATGCAGACATGTCTCATAGGAAGCAAGATGTCTGTCACTCAACATTTTCGTCACCGTGACAACCCTGCCTTCCCATGCTCCCTTGTTTATTGCTGACTGTGCTCTTGTTTCCCTTCAAGGTCTGGCGCACCTGATGATGGGCGACCAAGGTATGGGCTCTGCTCCTTTTCCACTCTGCTTTCAGTGTGTTCTTGTTCTGTAGCTGCTTTCAAACCATCGCTGCAAAGTATGGGCGGATGCTTGGAAATGATGTGGCTGCAAATGGAATACATAGCTTTCGTTCACCTTACTTTTTCCATGGTTTTATCTGCTTTGATTTGTTGGTGTGATGTTGGTTTGCTCCTGTGACTTGTTTCCCTCCATCCCTTGCACTATAACATCTGCAGACAAGTAAGAGTAAGAACTGTGGCTGAAACCTTCGCTTTACTGATCAGTATATGTGGGAAGAGTGTTTACGGTAGAGGAGCACCAAGAGCAGTCAGCTTATGTCTGAAACACCCAGGCTAATCTGCTACATCAAGATTCCATTCTTCATCCATGCATGGCAGTTTGGGAACCTGCAGACAGCTTTGGCTCTTGGCTTCCAGAGTGCTAATTGTTAACATTCCATGCAGTCGATACTTTTCTACCTATGGCCATTGAGATCCTTCTTTTATGTAATCTTTTAACATGAGCATGGGCTTCCAATCCCTTGCATGTACCTGCCTGCAAAAACAGGCAGAATTCTCAGAATGTACGGACTGCCTTTCCATTTGTCTTCAAAACATTGTTTGTGCTTTCTTGTCTTGTTTGATTTTCCGAGAGCAGTGCATTTACATATATTCATAATTTCTCTTGTTGTTTTTCTCCTCTTTATTCTCTTTGTCTGGAAATCCTTTCTTCATGGACCCATTTCATCTAATGCATAGGTAAAAGTAAAGGTACTACATTATTTTGTTTCTTAGTATCATCTGTGTGGATTACAGTGTGTCTAAGTTATGCAAATGTATGTAGACCTTTGGCATTGGTGAAAGGTACTGGGAGGTAGGTATATGTGTTAATGAATATTTATGAACTTAAGGTAAGAAAGAATCCATCAAAATATTTCTGCTTTGCCCTCCCATCTCCATGTATTGCTTTTTAGACTAATTTTTTTTCATGTCAGTTGCTTACATAATTAGTATATTTTGAAATTAGCTATAGGTTGTGGTGTCAGTTCCCACAGTATCATTTAATGGTAGTTAAATGATGAGTGTAGTAACCATAATTATATCTCCCTCAAATATTCAACTCTGAATGAGCACACCTGCCCTGTCCATTCTGCCTGATGTGAACATCCACGTAGCACAGCTCCAGGGTTGCAGTGCTCTGGGTTCTTCCCTTATTGCCTGCTAGAGGCCATAGAAGCACATTGATGCATGGCAGCCCTAAAAGGCATCACTGTGACAGAGACAGAGAGGCAAAGCAAGCTTGCCCTTCCTTTATGCATACTAACTTTAAGAATGTTAATAGCAGCTATATATCCCAGTGTCACTTGGTAAATCTGGCATGAGCATTCTTGAAAAATGTGGACTTAAAACCAGAAGAAGCATGCATGTTCAATTAGCTATTTAGATCCACCTCCATTGTGTTTAGTATTGTCATTAAAAGGAAGTAAGGGACTCATAGCCCTGGCAAATGTTTAGAATGGCCTTTATTTGTTTTCAGTTGTGTAATAGTTAATGTTCCCTTGGTCTCTAATTCTAAGTCATTATTCTTAAATGAAGGAATATGTCTTTTCCTTGAATTCTATGACACTTTCTTATGTGCTAAAAGTTAACATCGTGACTAGGATGAGAGCTCACAACTCTACCCTCTTGCGTTTATATCATCTAGCATGGAACCTTTTCTGCTTCAAAAAAGCATCTGAACATGAGCCAAACCCTAAGTAAGAAATGACATCGAAGCTTAAAGCTGTACAATAGAGCTTTAGAAACAAATGTTTGGATTCTGCAAGTCAATAGAACACCTGTCTCAGCTTTGCCCGTTGGCCATTTTCAATAGTACAACTTCGTTTTGTTTTGAGTCTTAGTTACTGTGCCAATGACAATGTCATCAGCTCTCTCAAAGAGTTTGCGAGTCATTGGGGGGTATTTCCTAAAGCCTTTGCCTCAGGCTGACTGCCCATTGACAGCTAACTATAGTGAGTGTGTCCCTAATGTTCTACATATTTTCCTGTATGTGGACACAGGGTTAAGATCATCGCAAGAAATTGTCTTTTACTTTCCTGTTAGTAAAATATGCTTGTATATGTGTATACATATATTTGTATGAATGTATAAACATAGATTTTGAGTATATACACTCATCTATTATACTCTGAAAAAGTACCTCTTTTAAAAGTAACTCAAAATACTTTTGTAATTATATAACAAAACGTATGGAATAGTTCATATTTACATCCAGCAGGTATATATCGGGTGTAATTAATGTTGAATGTCACTTCAGTTTTACTATGTCAGTCTCAAATATTTCTGTTGGTATGTGTAACTTTTTTTTCATTTCATCACTTTTTATCAAATTTTGTTTCCCAATGCAAAGCTACAGAGGAAAAGATTTGATTTTTCTATTTTTCTATTTTCTTTTTTAAAGGATCACTGGTATCAGTGTGTATTTGATGTTAAATGGCGGGGCGCTGGTATTTTGAACATCAGGATTGCCATCATATAATTGTTTATTTTAGATATATAAAGATGAAAAATATACTTTGTCAGTCTTTCACTTGAATTGATTTACCGAATCTACATCCTAGAGAAGAGAGTACCACTGTGATTATGTCATGGCATCACACTCAGCCTGTCAACATACCATGTGAATAAGTCAGTGCACAGGGCAGAACTTAATAAGACAGCAGCAAATATGTAGAAATTCAGCAAAGCTAAGAGTGGCATGAATCTAGGTCAGTTGGAAGACTCTAACATATTGTCTAGAAACTTCACTTGGTAGCTTTCTCCATCAGCTTAAACGCTAGTTGTGCATTAAAAAAAGATGCTAAGTCTGACCCGTGAAAAATAACTGGTTCACACTGTAAACTCTTGTTTCTTAAATCCTTACATTACCATGTAATTATGAAGCAGCTTCTTCACTTTCCTCTGGCAGAGTGAATTAAGAGAACCTTTGAATGAACCTCTGGAAACATGTATTTTTGTGTCTGTATTCAGACGCAAAACTGAATTCAAGAATGTTGGTCATTATTAACGTTTTGATTTCTTTTGTGTGAATTTTTTTTGTTACATTCCAAGGGCCCAGTTAGGAATGAATGCATTTCATTTAAAGAGAGCAAGTAAAGACACAAGTGAACAGGAGAGACGTTTGGATAAGCCTCTTCATCCTCCTCCTGATTTCTTCCTCCAGAAGGTAGCACTGGAGTCCCTTTCTGATGGACCCTTCCCAAGCAGTTGTGGACCCTGACCTCTTCCAGCTCGTTCAGGGTTTGGAATCTACAAAATATTTCACCATCTGGGTATGACAAACATGGCTAAGACAGATGGGCACGTGATAGGGCTCAGCTTGTATGGTGGGAGGTGAATGAAACAAATGCTTTCCATCATACTTAGGCTTTTCAGCTGGTTACTCTGTGTCAAACTTTAGCGTCAATTATTTACATTTGTTTTATGATTTCTAAATGGAAATGTGTCACTTTTAATCAAATACAATTAAGAATAAACTCCATTTTAATGAATTATAGCTTTCTTTTAAAGAGCTCATGCAGTGCCCAGAGCAAGTCTAAGTGCTGCTGGCAGTGTGTGACTCCAAATAGTCTTTAGGGTACTGTTTGATATTGATTTTACATTTTTTCACTTGAAAATTGTTAATGGCATTATTTTTAGGATCACTGATAATGGTAATTTATTTTATTTTTACTTAGACTCTAAATTGAGCAACTTCCCTAGAAATTTAGTGTTTTCCTCCTCCTCCTCCTCCTCCTCCTCCTCCTCC
>CABHPR010136175.1:0-14291 GCA_902168415.1 Peromyscus melanophrys
CATGTGAAAAAGGCTAAAACCAAACAAAAGAAAAGGGAAAAGTAATAAGGAATGATTAAATTCTAATAATAGTTATTATTATTTGAAGTATAACTTAGTGTCAATTCAATTTTAAATGTACCCTTTACCCCAAAACTCTACTTACAGAAATATGTACTATTGAGAGAAATGTACAAAGATTTATGAGCAAAGATTTTTCATTGTTGTTTTATTGTAAAGGGGAACAGGAGACACTGCTAAGTCCTTCAGGAATGGAATGGCTTAACAACCTGTGGTCTATCTGTCCATATGATGACATGACCATATGATGACATGACCATATGATCTGTCCTGGAGGGAAGACCATCAAATATTGTTAAATGAAAGAAGCAAACTGCAGGTTAATATGAATATAATCCTATTTTTGTGAAGTCAGTGATCCAGAGCTATATAAGTACAATACACACAAAAAAATCACATGTATGTGTCTATACATGTATACACATTAAAATATGTATGTGTAGAAAATGATGTAGGAGGAAGTAAGTCAAACTGGTCACATACATGACTAATATGGGAAATTGGTTCAGGGAGCAGTAAGAAGACAGGGAAGCAGCATTCACTGTTCACTTAGCATACTATTCCATTGCTAAATGGAATCTTTAAAACTGTAAGAACTCATAAATACAAATGTCAGAAGATAGATATATTCATTTCTGACCTGATCATAGTCTGCAGAAAAATACTAAAGATTTCAGTGGTCACAGGGGCCTAGAGCTGCTTCAAGTTATCTTTTTATGGCTCCATCTTGCCTTTGATTTGGCCCTTGTTGCCTTCTGGGCTGACCTACAGAATAGACCTTGCTCTGCAGAAAGCTTCTGTTAAAGTCGTAACCATGTGCCCTCAGAAGGGGCCCAGAAGTAGAGGACCTTTGTGATGTTTTCTGCTGTTAATGTAGTAACAGATGTTTAAAAACTCCTTTAACTTTCCAATGTTTTCATCACCATCTGTCCCCAAGATTATATTTCTAAAATTCACATCACATTCATTTATTCTTTTACATTTAACATTTTTAAATGGTTTCTTGATATCTAAAAATAGTCATCTTTAAACATTGGTGAACATGCATTCCCACTAATGCATGTCTCTTTAAAATTATAAAAAAAAATTGCTGGGTGGTGGTGGCGCATGCCTTCTGTCCCAGCATTCAGGAGGCAGAGCCAGGTGGAGCTCTGTGAGTTCGAGGCCAGCCTGGTCTACAGAGTGAGATCCAGGACAGGCACCAAAACTACACAGAGAAACCCTGTCTTGAAAAACAAAACAACAACAAAAAAATATAAAAAAATTTAATGTATTACTAACTAATCTGTTATTTATATTATAAACCTAAATGAAAGTAGAAAAATAAAACTGAAATGAATTTTAAATATTTTAATATTTTCATGAAAGGTATTAAAAACCATGTTTCTTTATATTGATAATTTTACTTTTGGTAAAAGCAATTCAACTGGGTGTTATTGTTATTTTTAAACTTTGCTTTAATAACTTGTAGTATGGAAGTTTAAATATCTGATTGTAAGTCCTGTATGTTTTGTTTATTTAGACAGTGTCTCAATATATAGCTGTGACTGACCTGGAACATGTTATGTTCCACAAGGAATTCACAGAAATTCACCTGCCTCTGTCTCCCAAATGTTGAAACTAAAAGCATGTGCCACATAGCTAGGTAGCTAGGTAGATAGATAGATAGATAGATAGATAGATAGATAGATAGATACATACATACATACATACATACATACATACATACAAACAGGTGCTCTACAACTGACCTATATCCATATTCCTATTTTAAAAAAATAAAAGTATTCACTAAACCGTAATACTCATTTTTCAGGTTCTATGCAAGAATTCTATCCAAGTTTATTTGAAACACAGGTAATAATGTCTGTCTTTCCTATGCCAGTCAGTTCTGTGGACTGGTTGAAAAGTGCTGCATTATTAGCTTTTGGTTTTGTTTGCTTTTTTTTTTTTGAGACATGGTCTCACTCTGTAGCTTAAACTGGCCTTAAACTCCAGTCCTCCTGCCTCAGCCTCCCAAACGCTAGGGTTACAGGCGTGCACCATCATTCCCAGTGGTAGACAGTTTTTAAAAGCTCATAATCGTCAGCAAACTCTTTCAGTGACATCGTAAAATCCAGTTGTAAAGTTCCGGTATGTAGTTTGGGTGTGTACATGTGAGCAATTTAGTAGTTTGTACATAGACACAATTTTAAACTCCAAGTAATATGATAATAGAAGCATTTCAGCATGTCTGTTAAAAAGATCTGGATGTGGAAGGCTCTGGGTTTGATCCTGGCACTGCAAAACAAAAATAACAAAACAACACTTTAATGTTCTTCTAAATATAAATATAGTAGTATGTTTTCAAATTCAATAACCCATTTTCCTTAATGTTAAAGTCCTATCTTCCCCTCGAAGGGACGCTCACTGTGTTAGTTTTCTGTTTCTCACAGCCTCTGGCAGCCATTGGCATGCGGTCATAGCCAGGCTGGGATGAGCTGCTACAAGGGCCAGTTCTGCACTTTCTTGGTACTACTGTTTTTGGGAGCACTGTTACTGTTATCTTAAGCTTCTGCATCTTTCCAGTAATATTTTAATAAGTTACCTGTGTTATAAAGGTTAATCTAGCTAAAACTAAGTGAGATCTGCAAGTCCATGTAAGCAGGCATGGCAAATATCTGTAAGTCACAGCTGATTGAGGAACCAATGAGAGAGCCCATGGTATGAGTTTTTTCTAGAATGTTAACTCTTTTATTCACATGTCACTTATACTGACCCATACATGTAGTCAGGTCACTGGGGTTAATTCATGTATTTATGTAGTCTTGGTGAATTTCTAATTTTTTATGATGAAAATGTGTATCAAGTAAAATCTGTGACTTTGCTGATGTGTTTGGGTCTGATTAGCTTCTTTTCTTTGACTGATATGATAGGTTTATTTAGTTTATCAACTAACAAATATTTGTTATATGCCATCCCTGGACACAGAAATATGGTAACAAATAGAAATACATATGAGTTTCTGCCCCTATGAGTCTTCTCTCTTAGTCTCATGTCAAAGGACATGAATGAAATCTATTAAGCAATAGTCAGATAGTTAAAGTATTTAAATAATTTGATAAATTTAATGGAGAGAAGTAGTTAGAATAAGTATTTGTAATAGTGTGATGCATTCTTCTCTGAGATTCCCATATCTTCAAAGGCATTTTAAAAGCAGTGTTCATTTTCCTGAATTTGACCAAAGAACTCAGATTGAGTCCTAGTGCATGCTATAAAGTGTCTTTTATTGAACAAATTATTAGATATTCTCCAAAATCCCAAAGCCGCTCTTCTGTATCTTGTTAAACTTTTCCTCCTTGGTTGCTGAAACATTTATATATATTTTATATGTATATGACATACATATACTATATGTGTGTGTGTATAGATATGCATGTGTCAAGCATTAAACTGGCCACTGAAAAGACAAAGACAACTGAGGTGTAGCACTTTATCTCTAGAAAGTCAGGTTCATGTTGAGGTAAAGTACGGCAGAGAGTAGCAGGTGCTGCAGTATGGCTATGAACACTGACCAAAGCTAAGGTCACTGGTTGGGTGGACTGAGAGCTAAGAATCAAGGCAGTATTTAGTAACTGGAGTGACTGAAATCATCTCCATTTTAGTGACAAGCTTGAGCTACAGAATGACTATGTACCATTAGACTGTAAGATCCTATGACAAGACTTGGAAGCCATCTGTAGCTTTTTGCTCCTCTCTTCCCGGGTCACCATGCCTTGGAACCTGCAGTGTTCTTCTGGCTGTAGCTACGTAAGAGCTTCTACATACCCGTTTAGGTTTGGTATTTAACAATTATATTTGGAACAGAAAAGTTCCATCAATCTTTAAACCTCATAATCCAATTATGTCAGTAAAATTCCAGTTTTTTAGTCCAGTGGAATTGGGGTAATATTTTGCAAACTGAAGTTGAGAGAAATAGTGTTTATTTTGAAAAGAAAAATGGTTGGTTAGCAGTTTTTAAGAAGTGAGGCTGGTGTGAACTCACAGGGGTGATCTGGCCCTTCTGATTGCGCTCACCATTCTTTTAGACGTTTGGCTCCCTTCTCTGGAGAATCCCTACTTACATGGCCTAGACTTGTAGCTCTTTTTAGCAGGGCACTTGAGGTTAAACAACACCAATCCTGCAAAAATTTGGGGACTAGGAAAATACTGTGTCTGAAGGAACTGCTTAAAGTTGGTTGTATCTGAAGCCTGAGAAACTCCAGGGTTATTTCCAAGACTGGTTGCATTTTTTTCTCATTTCATTCATATTGTTTTGTTTCCTTTGTTACTAAACTAGAATAGGAAACTAAAGCTTAAAAGTTCAATTCAAGTAGAAAATGAAAACCTAAATTCATTGGAGGGAAAAATACCGTGTTAACCTGATTTTTATGTTTTCCCAATAGCTAGTATTATTGTATACATTTGAATCACATCACTTTTTGGTAAAGCCATGAGCTTCATTGAAGCAGGGATGGTTTCTATAGCTTTTTACAAGAGAGTTTGTGGTATCTATTTCTTTACTATTCCCTCAATGAAAAGGAAGCCCAGTGACCTCCACTGGACCATTACAAATGTGAAACTTGGCACTTAAAATTGCTTGCTCTAAATTTTCCAATTGCTTTCTCTCTCTCTCTCTTTTTTTCCATTTAATGTCGTTCTGCCAACTGGTGATTTTATTATTATAAACAGGACATTGTATTCACTTTTAAGAAGAAATATGAAGCTGGAGGTAAAATTACAAACTGCAGCTTCTCGGCTGCCAAAATAGAAAACAATGAGCTAAAAATACTGAGCACAGAAAGGGTGTTGTGGTAAGAAATATTGAAATATCTTCAAGGTGGAGAGTTCCCAAAGAAATTTTCTTCTTACTCCAGGTAAAACCAACCTTGAAATAACAATTTGAAAGGAGAGTCATATAATACTAACCTCTTTCAGGTCAAGCGTTTTGTGGGAAAGCTTTCAAACATAACTAACATTAAATGACTAATGATCTTACTGTTTATTGGGAAGTCCAGTATGATTAAATTGCCATTAGGGAAAGGTTCCTTGGAGAAAGCAGGGTGGCAGTGTAGAAGAACACTAGAAGTCAGTCCTGTCTCCCCGAGACCCTTCCGTGACTTTGAGCAAGTCAGTTAATCCCGGGAAAGATTGGATAAGAGTAATCATTGTCATCTTTTGTAATGTGGATTTTTCTGACCAGATTAGAATTTTCCAAAAGGTGCTGTTGTAGGTAAGGTGTTCCTTGGGGTTTCAGAGGATTCCATGGGTCATGCCTACATACATTCCTTGAAGTTTCAGTAGGGTTATAGAGCGTTCCATGGGTCATGCCTATGTTCCCTGGGGTTTCAGTAGGGATCATGGAGAAAAAGTGTTTGATAGCAAATGCTTTTGGAAAACAATTGAGTTAATATATTTCTCTGAACCTTTTCTCCTGGATCATTGAGGGAATTGGTATTTCATTGAATACACTTCTAAAAATGCTGAACTACACAGTTCAAGCCTTTCTGTTACCCTTGATCTGGCTAGGGTTCTTTGGTTCTGCTCAAATGGAATTGTTGAGTAGGTGAGGAGTGGCTCATCTGGTGTTGGTAGTCATGGGCCCTAGAGTGCTGAAGATTTATGGGCTGAACTGAAAGACTCAGGGGCTTATTGTTTCAAGACCAGGAACTTAGGACTCTCTGCGTTAGACCTTAGAAGACGGACTCATAGTTCTAAGTACCTTGATTAGAGGCTTACTCTTCTTATGCCAGTTCTTACTGGTTCTAATGCCAGCAGCCCAGCACTCGGTGGCTGGTAAAATCCGAGGTATAAGCAATAGCTAGCTCCAGCAGCAGTTAGTGCCACCTAGCATCACAGCAGTTCACCCTTGGGTGTTAGAACTCTTGGCCTTTCCAATGGTGGCTAGTGTTGCAGTTCTCATGCCTTGGACATCAGGACACCTGGCTTCCAAGGTGTGGTAGCTCCCTCCTAGTGACTTGAACCTGCAGTGTCCCACACCCACTTTCTACCATCTGGAATCTTGACTCCTCTTGTAACAGGCCCCCAGATCTTAGCACAACAAAGGCATCAAGGCACCATTCTGACCTAAGAGCCCAGCATGTAGACTAGAGCACCTGCCAAAATGAGAACAAAAGCCTATCCATCATAGTCCATAGTTCTGGGAAAGTCCCTAAATGTACTAACCTTGCTTTTTGGCTTCTGTAGCTCTGCTTATTGCTAATTGTTCTTGATAATTGAAGTGAGTCAACCAGGATATGGTTTTTGTGCATAAAAAGCCAAGAACGGGAAGGCTCATGGCTACACGATTTGGGCAAGTTCCCTGTGTAGTCTGCTGGTGGGCGAATAAAGGCTTTCTATTGGCTGTAAGAGTCTGTGTTCTTTGAACCTTACTACACTCTGTCACTTCCACAGTCTTTATTATCCACTACTTCTTCACAGCCACACACAGTCACGCTGCTGCTGCCAGCTCTTCTGCCTTTCTTCACAGTGTCAGCTCAGCCTGCCCTAAGAATAAAAATCATAGCGGGCAACAGAATAGTCTTTTATTGGACTTAATGTTGCAACAGGCAGGGTAGACACTTCAGACTGACTAAAGTGAGCCGAGTAGTCAGGGTATATACGGAGGAAGCTGAGTGTGGCGAGAGTGGTAACATGCAAATGAAGGGTTGCATTTGCATCAGTTATGGCACAGCTTCCAGTCCCACCATGTCGGCTTCTTGTTGAGTTATTCATGCAGCGCTCTCCCTTCTTCCATCTTGTGTGAGGATCGGTGCAGGGTCATCTAAAACCACTGAAGCTTGTTTGCCTGGAACCCTGCCTTCCAAGGCCAGTGCAGTTTGGGGTCGTGGTGCCTGGAGCAAGACCTCCAGGAGCAGGAGCCACAGCTTCATTAGTAGTGTTCTTGCAGCTGCAGTGTCCTCAGAGTCAGCCTTGCGCATTCGAAACAGCTGGCTCGCCCAGAGAGCAGACTTGCCAGTTGCCAGCGAAGGGGCTGATGGGTGGACAGTTTTCCGCTCCAGGTAGCCATGCATAAGAGAAGGGTTTATCTGTTATCTCTACTGTCATTCAAAGGCCTGAATGGCATTTTGGGGGATTTTGTTTATTTAGGGCACAAGAAAAGCAGCAGCAGCAAAAACAAAGCATTGTAGGATGTTTATAGTGCAGACTTTAAGAAAGCTCAATGCAAAGTAACATTCTCAACAGCACTTAATGGTGCTTAGCAGTGCACAGCTAGGGCCCTGGGAGAGCTGGGTCTCGGATTGGTTTCACCTCTCCATCTCTCAGTGCATAACTTTGTATTTGAAATACCTTGCTGAATTAATCAGAGACATCTTATTCTGGGATTTAAGAGAAAATAGTGACTATCTGCCACCTTTCCCTGAGAAGTAAATCAATATTGGATGTGTGCCTTCTCTCCTCACCAAGATAAGGGCTGTGCTTTAAAACTCAGTTACTTCATTGCCAGCAGGATGCCATGACATCCTTCCTTAACTATAGAGGGAAACAAGGTTAGATTGGTTGGCACCTGGAAGAAGCTGTCAGTGTCATTTGAGACTACTAGTAATATTATTCCTTTCATGTCAGTCCCAGCTCACTGTTTGTGAACTAACAGGAAACTGGTAGAGAGTAACAAGGATTAGTGCACCCACAACAGGGTCTACAATGGACATTCTTCGTTGTAAGTGTGTACTTTCTTTAGTACTTTGCCAGCTCCTAGAACTTTTGGTGAATAGCACTACTCTTAGAAAAGAAAAATAGTCAAAGATGAGTGGATTTTGTCCTGAACAGATGCAAAAGGCCTACTGACGAGAAGACAGTTAATTTATGTTTTATAGAAATATTAATATGGGGGTAAGATGACTAATTTATACATATTCTAAATAATAAAATCGTCTAGAAATTACAATGATATGAAAAATAATTTCATGTAAATGGTTTAAGATTCAGAACA
Organism: Peromyscus melanophrys; assembly: GCA_902168415.1. Classification (NCBI taxonomy): domain Eukaryota; kingdom Metazoa; phylum Chordata; class Mammalia; order Rodentia; family Cricetidae; genus Peromyscus; species Peromyscus melanophrys. The sequence continues at coordinate 8,033 of CABHPR010136175.1, forward strand.
AATGAGGGTAAAGAGCTGATTTTAAGGATTATCAAGTCTCTTTGCTTTTCATAATGAGATTATTATTCAAATACAAGGAAATTGACTCTTTTAGATTGCTAGTTCATGATATCTTTCTTAGTCACTGATTCATGGACCTGTTACCACTGTCTAATTCCATAACATTTCTGTCATACCCAGGGGAAATCCCATTAACTCTGACTGCACCATGCCCTGCCTGTTTCCAGCAACCACTAATGGACGTTCAGTTTCCACGATGTCTCTGTTCTGAAATAGACTTTCATGTTTTCCAGCCAGCTTTTCTTTAGCATAACGTTTTCAAGTTTTATCTGTTTATAGCATTGATCAGAATTTCATCTCTCTCCATGCTGACTAGTACTGCATTGTAGCAGCGTGCCCACATACTGCTCATCAGTGAAACATTGAGTTGATTCTACTTCTTCACTAGTACAAATCATGCTGTTGTGAGCATATGTTTGTGAGATATGGTTCTTTTGTGGGTGTATGTATTCAGTACTCTTGGGTATTGCTAACTGTGGGATTGCTGAGTCGTGTGTTCAGTCTGTATTTAAACTTTTCAGTAACTGTCAAACTGTTTTCCACATGGTTGCACCATTTTTGCAATTCCACCAGCAATGCACGGCAATCTCACTTTCTCCATTCCTCACCAACACTTGTTACATGTATTGTGCTTATTAATTTTTTGTGTGTGGTATGTGTTCATGTGCATGTGGGTACATGTGCATGTGTATGCATGTTCCTGTAGAGGCCAGAAGTTGCTGTCAGGTGTCTTCAGTTGCTTGGCACTTTAGTTTCTGAGGTAAGATCTTTCCCTAAACTTGGAGCTCCTCAACTCATTTAGACTGGCTGGCTGGTGAGCTGCAGGAATCCCCCATCTCTGCCTCTCCAGCACTGGATTACAGGTGTTCACCATGATCTCTGGCTTTACCTGGGAGCTGGGCACCGGAGCTCAGGCCCTCCCTCATGTTCATGTAGTAAGTGCGTTAGTTCCAGGTCATCTCCCCAACCCATTTTTTTTTTTTTATAAATTTTTAAAGTTAGTAAACGAAGTAATAGGTTCCATTGTGGATACATTTTCATCCTTATGCTTTGATCGTTATTGAATTGACTTTCCCAGATTGGATTATCTTGTCACCCTTGCTGAAGATGATCATAAATATATAGGTTTATTTGTGGACTCTATTCTGTGTTTCTGCTACTGCCATGTGTCTAGATTACTATAACCTTGTAGTGAAAACCTTGGAAACAGAGAAGCACAAGTCTTTCTACTCTACATTTTTCCTTTCAAGATTTTGTCACTGTTCTGAGTCTCTGTGTTGTATTTCTCTATGCATTTTAGGATCAGCTTGCCAATTTGAGGAGCAGGGAACAGGATCTTGTATTTTGATAATAATTGTGTAAAGCCTGTAAAGATCAGTTAGTGTTGCCAACTTAACATTGTCTTCTTGATATCTTTCTCTTTGTTTGATTTACTTTAGTGATATTTTAGAACATCCAAATACATAAACTTTCATCTTTGTGCTAAATTTGCTTCTACATGAGGTTTGATTGTATTGTAAATAAGATTGCTTTCTTAATTTCATTTTCAAATTGGCCTTTGCTAATATTTAGATGTACCATTGATATTTGTATGTATAAATTATATAACCTTCAGTCTTCCAGAATTCATTTATTAGCTCTTATTATTCTGAATACTTTAGGATTTTCTTTATTTGGAAATTCATGTCATCCGAAATGCAAATAGTTTTACTTCTTTCTAACCTGAATGCCTAGATTTTTCTTTTTCTTATTTCTTAGTTACTTAAGCTAGAACCGTTAGTTGGGTAAAAATGTTTGGGAGTGGGCTTCCTTGTTCTAATCATGATGACTGGATCTTTTAGTATTAATTGTAATGCAGACTGTGGGGTTTTTGTAAATGTCCTCTGTCTTGGTGAAACTGTTCCCATCAGATTCTAGTTTGTTCAGTACTTTTATTTTCTTTACAGGAAGGGTACTGGATTTTGTCGAATTTTTTTTCTATTGACATGATTATGTAGACCCTTAGGAATATTTGAGGCTTTCCCAAAGTCCTCTATGGGCATCTCTTTTTCCAGCTTTTCTTTTTTACTTTTGGTTAGCATCTTATTTTCTTTACTACTAGCCCCATCTTCAACAACCCTGGTTGTTGTAATGCTTTTGTACCAAGTACAGTCTGATGCAGTTGAAATTAAACAGTTTCTATTATGGGGGATTTTTAGGGAAATATCTGTGAGACTGCTTGCCTTGCCTTGACTTCAGACTGTTGGTTTTCAAGGCTGCTACAGAGATGGGGCAGGGACAGAGGACCTGTGGTGGCTTGAATGTGAATAACCCTCATAGGCTCATGTGTTTGAATACTTGATCCCCAGTTGTTAGAACTGTTTGGTAAGGTTTAGGAAGTGTGGTATTGTTAGAAGAGGTGTGTCACTAGGAGGGGGGGCTTTGAGGTTTCAAAAGCCTGCACCATTTCTAGTTAGCTTTCTGCCTCATGCTTGCATATCAGATGTAAGGGCCTCATGGACTTACTGCTCCAGGGCCATGCTTGCCTGCCTGCCTGCTACCCTACACCCTGCCATGGTGGTCATGGACTCTAACCCTCTAGGACTATAAGCTTCAAATTAAATGCTTTGTTTTATAAGTTGCCTTGGTTATGGTGTTTTGTCCTGACAGTAAAAGAATATCTAAGATAAGACCTTACAAAGCTCACTATTCCTGTTGACATTCAACCATTTTTCTTGAATAATTTTACCTCAGATTCTTAGAAACCTTTGAGTTGTAGAATTCTGAAAATGATGATTTAAATAATTTTTAAGAGTTATTGCATGTATATAGTAATTGCTTTGAAGTGGTCACTCTCAAATCTCAAATCTTTTTGTACCTGGGTTGAAAACAAAGAAAGACAGTATCCTGCAGAAAGTTTTAGAAAAGTAACAAACTTGCTGGGAAAGAGAACAGAGAGCAAAAGGAACAGAGAATTTGAAAATAAGAACAGCAGAGCAGTCAAAGATGTGTGGTGGGCAAATCATTCCTAAGATTAGATATACTTGGTAACCCAGTGTTCCTAACAGTGCAAATTAGAAAAATGACCCGATAGTGCAGGTAACAGCAACAAAGGAAACACATTTCTCAGGTTTCTGTGTATCACCTGGTCTGCACCCAGCCATTTATTTCCCCCAGCAGTTTTACTCTGTCATAGTTCTGTGGCTTGCCCACTCTGTCCTCAGCTGCTAGGCACATTTTAGCTTCTGTAACTATGGTTTCTCTCTCTGAACAATTAGGCATGCACTGCTCAGTTCCCCCTTGGCAGTTTGTTCATTTGCGATCTTGTGTTCTGACGGAAGTTTGCACATCAAGAGGAAGGTGGTCTGCTAGCAGCTTCATGTTTGTAGCAGCTAACTTAACAGCACTGAGTGTTTACTAAAGAGCATGTGTGAGGAAGTGTAATGGGATAAAGGGAAAGAGAAAGCGGGGCAACACCAAGGTTTATTTACAACTACAGAAACTAGTCATTTACTCAATGTGCTGTATGATTTTTAGCAAATGCTAAGATTCATTCCTGTTTCCTTTTGATACTCTGAAGAAAATAAGGATAAAACATAGTTTTCAAAAACATAGCCTTCAAAGAAGTTGTAGTTCAGTGGGAAAATTAGGTAGGAAAACATCAAAGAGATTAAAATTACTGTTATAAAATGCTAAACACAACTTCAGTTTCTGACAAAGATGGAGTGCCCTATTTTTTCCTGGTCCTCCTCCTAAATGAAGCATGGCGGTAAAAGAAGATTGTGAAAGGTGGCGAAAGAAGCCCGGGGGCATGTCTCAGGACTTAAGAATAACATGGAATTCCTCTTTGCTTCCTGCATGTCTCAGGGTTCTGCAGGTGAAATGTTCATAAAGCACAGAAAGGTAACATTGAAAGCCCCACCTCCTCTAGTCAGAGGAGAAGGAAGGACATGGTTTAGCAACCGAAGATTTTTTTTGGCAGTACCCACCTAATGTCAGTCACATGGCACCTGAAAAGCCCTCCTTCCTCCTGCACACGCACAGTTCCTATGAGGCTGAGCAAGATGTTAACGTTGGACACAAAGCCATTGGAAAGCAAGCAGTGATGCTCTAGTTCCCACACCTGTGATGATCCTGGAGCCCAGCAGTGAGTTAATCTTCCATCCTGCTGACTGTGGACAAGCAGCATTCCTCTTCTCCCTTGAGGTAGATCTGAGAAAGTAGCTGATCTTTCTTCAGTGTGTGCAGAAGCGGTTGGTGGTACTCTCATTCTCTTCCCAGACAGGAGCAGCAGAACTAAGCAAGGAGTTGTTCTGTGCCTCTCAGTGGGAGGGCCATGCTCTGTTTCTCTCCCAGGATAGGATTGTCACAGCCAAGGGAGGAGGTGGCCCCATTGCCAAGCAGTGGAAGAGATATGTTTGAATTCCCCTACTGAACTAATACTGACAGAGCTGAACTTGGAGCAGATGATCTTCTAGTCTCTAACCAACACATGGAGGCCTAAAGTCTGCTTTGTTTTAAGTGAAAAAAACAAAACAAAACAAAACAAAACAGCCCTCAAAATGGGGCAAGGGAGAGAAGAAGAAAATTGTGGATCTGATACAGGACATATATCTGGGATATGTAATGAACTCTTTTTTTTGTTTGTTTGTTTTTCTAGACAGAGTTTCTCTGTGTAACTTTGTGCTTTTCCTGGATCTCACTCTGTAGACCAGGCTGGCCTCGAATTCACAGAGATCTGCCTGCCTCTGCCTCCCAAGTGCTGGGATTAAAGGCGTGCGCCACCACCGCCCGACTTGTGACAAACTCTTATAGCTTAGCAATAAAAGGCAAAATAAAATTTAAAATGAACAAAGAATGTGAAAATATATAAATGCCTATTAAACACATGAAAAATATTAACATCATTCATCAGTATGAAAGCTGAAATCAAACCCACAATGAGCTACCACTCTCTCTCTGTCCCCAAGGACAGCTGTAGCATGAGAAGCTCGTGTTGGTCAGGAGCACTCATGTACCACTGGTGAGAGTGTGCACTGGTTCAGCCACTGTCACAAATGGGTCTCAGTCCCCAGAGTTAGAGACAGGGTGCCTGTTGAACAGCAGTTGTGTTCCCACAGGACTGAAAACATGGCCACAAACAAAATGTAAATGAGTGCACATAGTAACATCTTAAAATATGTCCACATTCATGAATCAGTGTAGTATTGCCCACATAGAGGGATGAAGTACTGATGCAAGCTACAGTGTGCAAAAAACCCTGAAAATATTATACTTAGCAAAAGAGGTGAGGTACAAAGGCTATATATTTTATGACTCTGTTTTATGAAATACCCAGAAGGTAATCCAAAGAGAAACTCTTTTATTTTTATTTATTAATTTATTTTTGGCTGCTGAGGGCTGTGGAGTCACCAAGTGGTGACTATTATGGACATCAAATTCTTTTCTTTAAAAAAAAAAAAAGATATGTGCCTGCATGCGTGTGCGTGCGTGTGCGTGCGTGCGTGTATGTGTGTGTGTGTGTGTGTGTGTGTGTGTGTGTGTGTGTGTGTGTGTGTGTGTGTTACCTGTATGAGGTGCCTACGGAGGTCAGAAGAAAGCACTAGGTTCCTGGGAACTGGAGTTGCAAGTGGTTATGAGCTGGCCAACTTAAGTGCTGGGAACTGAACTCAGGTCCTCTGGAAGACCAGCAAATGCTCTTAACCACTGAGCCATCTCTCCAGCCCACGAGTTCCTTTTCTTGATGCTGAAAATGTTTTAGAATTAGATAATGGTGTTGATGACACAACTCTGCATTACTGAGAAACTTTGAATAGTATGGAATAAAAGGGTAATGAAGTTTATGGTATCTGACTTTTATCTCAGTATTACTACCATAAAATATCAATGTGTACAAGCTACCATATCAACAAGTATCATATATTCTTTATCTGAGGTAAGAAGCCAGAGGTGAGGGTATATGTCTATAATCCCAGCACTTGAGATGCTGAGCAGATGATTGCCAGTTTGAGGACAGCTTAGGCTAAAGTAACAAGTGCTGGGCCAGCTTAAACTACATATCCAGATCTTGTCTCGCAATGAAGGCAGTGGGGCTGGGGATGTATTGCCATAGTAGAGCACTGGCCTCGCACGTGTGAGACTGTGGATTCGTTCCCTAGTACTAGGTTTTTGGGTTTTGGGTTTTGTTTTTTTTTTTTTTTTTTTTTTTTTTTTTTTTTTT
>CABHPR010136175.1:14391-29652 GCA_902168415.1 Peromyscus melanophrys
TTTTTTTTTTTTTTTTTTTTTTTGGTTTTTCGAGACAGGGTTTCTCTATGTAGCTTTGCGCCTTTCCTGGAGCTCACTTGGTAGCCCAGACTGGCCTCGAACTCACAGAGATCCGCCTGCCTCTGCCTCCCGGGTTTTTTTTTTAGTGTATGTGTGTGTGTGTGTGTGTTGGGAGAGTGTTGATATAGGAAAGCATTTATAAAGGTTCAACATCCAATGAACTAAAACACTAGAATTAGTTCATAGAAAAAGAGAAAAATGTTAACTTGATAAAGACCACCTACAAAAACCTTCAAAGAACATGCAAGATAAATTAAATGAAGCAAAGAACCCATAAGTAGAACCACACAAATGTGCACTGTTGATTTTTGACAAGGGAGTAAAGGAGTTGGGTGGCAGCTGGGTAGCCTTTCAACAAGTAGTGCTGGAGGCACTTAGCGGACACTGGCTAATAAATAAACCTCAACCAAGTTTCATGCCATATGTGAGAATGACCTCAGAGTTAATCATCCATTGAAATATAAAATATAGAGAATAGAGACTTAGAGAGAAGACAATAGGATGTCTAGAGGATGTTCTAAGTGCTGAAGAACTCTTAGACTTGGACACTTAAAGCATAGTCCATAAACAAATACAGTGTGTCTCATAGGATTAAACGTTTTTTGGTTTGTGAATGACCCTGGTAAAAACAAAAGCTACAGACTGGGAGAAAATATTTGCAATTAGATATTCAGCAAGGAGCCAGTAACCTAAAATTCATTAAGAACTTTCAACAGGATGAGGGAGATGGCTCAGCAGGTGAAAGGTGTTTGCCGCACAGGCCTGACAACCTGAAGTCCCCCTGGAGCCCGTGTGAAGCGTCAGATGCAGTGTGTTTGTGAGTTTGAGGTCAGTCTCATCTACACAGTGAGCTCCAGGCCAGCTAGGTCTACGTAGTATGACCCTGACTCAAACAATAACAGCAAGAACCCCATAACCACAACAATTTGTACCTTTAACTTTTTTATTAAATTTCCTACCTAGTAGCTTCTTTCTGCTGTAAAAAAAAATGTATAATTTAGATCAATTTTTCCAAAGTTTTTGAAATTGATAACAATGTATTATATGTAATGAATATAATAATAATAATATAATATGATATAGTTGATATGATTATTATTTATATGGTAGTAGCTATTATACCTACAGACTTGAGCAAGGTGCACAAGTACTCTACCACTGAGCTAGATCCTTAGTCTCTTGATTAAATTCTTTTTTTTTTTTTTGTTTTTTGTTTTTTGTTTTTTCGAGACAGGGTTTCTCTGTGTAGCTTTGCGCCTTTCCTGGAGCTCACTTGGTAGCCCAGGCTGGCCTCGAACTCACAGAGATCCGCCTGGCTCTGCCTCCCGAGTGCTGGGATTAAAGGCGTGCGCCACCACCGCCCGGCGATTAAATTCTTTTTTTAAGACAGAATTTTACTATGTGGAACTGGCTAACCTATTGCTCACTATGTAGACCATGTGTTCGAACTCACAGATTTCTGCCTGCCCCTGTCTCCTAATTCTGTGATTAATGGTGTGCATCATCATACCTTGTAGCACGAATCCTAATTGGTCTTAAAACCCAGAGCCAGATATCGGGGTAAATGTTGAAGGATCAGAGAGATAAAGGAACAAGCCACAGCCACCTCTCACCTCACCAACTCCTCAGCTGAAGGACTGAACTCCTTTCTCCTCCCAGCTTATATTCCTTTCTCCGCTCAGCCATATCACTTCCTGTCTCCACCTCCCTAGTGCTGGGATTAAAGGCATGCGCCTCCCAAGTATTGGGAGCAAAGGCATGAGATCCCAAGTGCTGGGGTTAAAGGTGTGTGCCACCACTGCCTGGCCTCAATGGCTAACTAGTGGCTGGCTTTGCCCTCTGATCTTCAGGCAAGCTTTATTTGTTAGATCATACACAAAATAGCACCATATTTCCCCTTTTTTGTCTAAAATTTAAAAAAGGTTATAACTAATATAGGAACAACTATATACAATAAGTACAATAACTATATACAATATATACAGTCAAAAATTACATTAACAATGTCCAGTCCATTAACATTTGACAAATTCAGTGAAAATACTCCATTATTTATCCATCTTGGTGAATCCAAAGTGTTGTACCTAATTCACTTTCTATCCTAACTTATATTACCAACTGAATATCTTTTGATGTCACCAAACTATCTTTTGATGTCTCTCAAACTTACACACTTTATACCTCTTTAGTGAGTTTCTTTTCTGAATTTGTTAGCAAGGAAAACTATAACTCTCTAGTCTTCAACTTCCTCAGGGACCCAAGAATATTAACTGAGTAAGCAGGAAGTGCAAGCAAGCAACTTCCAAAAATTGTGAGAAATGACAGAAACAGCTGTCTGTCTGAACAGTCACCCAAGGTTCCTCTGCAATGTTGGGGCATCCATCTTTGGCCTACAGGCCTAGCTTATCTGACAGACTTATCTGTGAAGCAGGATTTTCTGAAGGGCTGTCCTTACCTTGTCTTGGCAAAGTTCAGCAGTCCTGCTTGTCCTGTTTGAACAGCATAGTGTCATCAGTCAAGACAAGGGCATTTTCTTGCCCAGTGGCTAACTTTTGCCACAAAGAAAGTAAACTCCATATGGAGTTTCTTTGATGCCCATCATCTTCTCTGAAGTAGAGTGGTGCTGCCAGGAGCAAACATGTCTCATTGTCATAAAAAAAAAAAAAAGCCTATGTTACCGAAACATCTTAAATGCCATATTCTGTAGATTTCTGAAGTGTTTGAAGACAATCTGTCTATCTAAAATGTATCTCTGTTTGGCCTTGAAAACATACCTAATATGGCTACAAGTTTGATTGTAATAGGTGACTAATTACTAACCTGCATTTCTTTATTATCCTAAATAGTTTGTAATAATATCTTTAAAAGATTAGCAGTTTGCATTGCATTGTTAAATGAGATGTATAGGTACAATATCTTGAACAAGATTAGAAATTATGTACAGTGTGTTCTAACAAAAATAATCTCACTGTGTATCAGTGTCAATGTAAAATATTTAAAACAAGTAGTTGCTTTTTGGTTTAAAAGTAGATTCAATAATCTATTCTTTTATCCTATCATATTTGCATCCCCCTTTTTTCATTTTCTTTTTCTTTCTTTTTTCTAACAAGAACTCTGAATCTAATCTCCTTTGTTCAGCTTTTTTCCTGACCATTTCCAATACAACTTGTAATCAACCACGCTAAACAATGACAAATATCCATAACCCACTGAAGGACCAAAAACCACCCACCCCTCCTCTTGGGAATGTGGGTGTAGTGTTCCTTTTTTTTTTTTTTTTTTTTTTGGTTTTTCAAGACAGGGTTTCTCTGTGTAGCTTTGCGCCTTTCCTGGATTTCGCTCTGTAGACCAGGCTGGCCTCGAACTCACAGAGATCCACCTGCCTCTGCCTCCCGAGTGCTGGGATTAAAGGTGTGCGCCACCACCGCCCGGCTGGGTGTCGTGTTCTTAAATTTACTTCCTGATTCTAGGGGTGATAGCATCTTTAGGGAAAAATTGGGGTTGTCAAGTCTTGGGAGAGGTAGCTGTATCATCTGTTGTCCAGGCTCTGTGTAATGGAAAAGTGCAGGGCTTGTTTCAAGTCCTGGCTAGAGTAGACTGTGAGGCTGGATCATCTCAGCTAGCTACCTTGAAACTGTCCTGAGCAGTTTGTAGTCCAAAGCCTGTCTTTAGGTGGTGTTTGTCAGCTTAGTGGTGTTTTCATAGTCCATGTGGAATCATCATTGTGGGGCCCCATCATCTTTTTGGAAACTTCAAAGGTCACTGTTAGGCATGGTCATGGTTCATTGCAGAAAACTTAAACATTTTAAACATCATATGCAGCAGATTTCAAAGAGGTTAGAGGATCAATATTTGTTATGTACATCCAGAGTACAGAAACTTAATTTCTAGTTACCTGATAGAGACTCAAACCTGAAATCATGTACAGGAAGATAGATGAAGCCTTTTCTAGAATTAGTTAGTACTCTATATGACCATTAATATCATGACAAAAAGTTTAATATACATACATACATATATATATATATCTTATGAGTTTGGGGATAATATTTATACTTTTAAGAAAAGCTCTAAATATGTAAGATAAAAACCAAAGGATTATGAATTTAGTGGCAATAAAATAGTCCCTAATTTTTTGTTTTTCTTCTGTCCCATACCAGGTGGCTCTTTTGACATGAGACAGAGATTTTGAATTTTCCTTTAATAAGCATGCTTGGGTTTAGAGAAGGAGAGAACCACATTCCAACTCCAAAGCCAGCTTTAATTTTTAATTGAACTAGGACTACAAAAAACCATTTGCGTTATATGTCTGTAGAAACAAACATTTAGGAAGACTTATGAAATTTTATCCTGTTAGATATGTGATATACCAGTAGGTCAATTTACCCTTTTTCTTGAGACATTTTTTCTGGATGATTTGTCCTTTTTCTTCACATGTCTCATTTGTCCAGTAGTCTTCAGATTCCTTAGCCTTCATTCTCCTGAAAAGACAGAAGCAAAACACTGCCTCAACCCTAACTTTGGGAAGGTTCCCTTTTGGCAAGTTATATCTGATCAAATGAAAAGCATTTGTTAGTTGTGTAAGTTAGTTTAGATTGAGTGGTCATGCTGGTTGATGAACTATTACCTCTTCTGATTAAGAGATCTCTCTTGTGCAAATCAAACCTTTATCAATTTTGATGGTATCCACAGCTTTTCTTCTGTAGAAACAAAGGCAAAATTTCGTCCCCAACGTAACACATATCCTGGTTTCCATTCTGAGGTCAGCATATCCTTAAAGTATATAGGCTGATTTAATTCTGTAGTTTTTTTCAATTATCCAATGTCTCTCTGCAGCTGTTGTTCCTTTCTCATTAGCATTTAGAAAATTCAAAGTTAATAAAGCATTATGTAATCTATTTCTGGGGGGGTTTGTTACCCCTTTCTGTTTATTTAGCATATCCTTTAGAGTTCAGTTTGATCTTTCTATGACTGCTTGGCCTGTAGTATTGTGTGGTATACCTGTAATATGCTTTATATTGTAATAAGCAAAAATAAAATAAAATAAAATAAAATAAACCATTTCATTTTACTAGAGACATATGCTGGAGCATTGTCAGTCTTAATTTGTACAGGTATACCCATGATGGCCATAACTTCTACCAAATGTGTGATTACAGAATCAGCCTTTTCAGAACTCAAAGCAGTCACCCATTGAAATCCTTCTATAATGCTTGTTAAAATTATTCTTAAAATTAGATAAAATAAATTGTAGTCCTACATTTTAATGAAAACCCATGTGGTAGTTTGAATGAAAATAGCCCCCATAGGCTCATAAGAAGTGGCATTATTTGGAAGGACTAGAACGTGTGGCCTTATTTGAGGAAATGTGTCACTGGGGGTGGACTTTGAGGTTTCAGATGCTCAAGCCAAGCCTGGTGGCTCGCTCTCTTCCTGCTGACTGCAGATCTAGATGTAGAACTCTTGGCTCCTTCTTCAGCACCATGTCTGCCTGCATGCCACCATGCTTCTTGCCATGATGACAGACTAAACCTCTGAGACAGTAAGCCAGCCCCTGTTAAATGTTTTCCTTCATAAGAGTAGCCGTGGTCATGATGTCTCTTCACAACAATAGAAACCCTAACTAAGACAGCCTCAGAAACTGTAAGCAAGCCCCTAATTAAATGCTTTCTTTCAAAAGAGTTGTCTTGATCATGGTGTCTCTTCAGCAATAGAAACCCTAACCAAGACAACCCATGAAATTGGATTTGAAATAGTTGGACATTGTATGTACATTTTATCTTGAAAGTCTAAAAGAACTATAAATATACACACAGGTGATTTTTTAATTTAAATTTTTAAAAAATTTTATGTGTCTGAGTATTTTGCCTGCATGTGTGTATTTTACCATGTTGTGTGCCTGGTGCACAGAGAAATCAGAGACGGCATCAGATGCCTCAGTTGGAGTTATGTATGGATTTGAGCTCTCAGATGGGTGTTTGAAATCAAACCTGGGTCCTTTGCAAGAGCAGCCAGTTCTCTCAACCACTGAGCCATCTCTCCAACACCATGTGTTGTCTTAAAGGCAATTTAATTTTAATTTTTATTTTATTTTACCAATAAATTAAATTAGCTTATTGTTAATACACTGTCAGAAATACAGATGAACACACTTGTATCTTTCCACGATGTCAGAATTTATTAAGAATAGATTCACAAGGTACAGTTTCAATTTCAGCACTTTGCCAGATACTCTTGTTTCCCTTGATAATCTGCAGAGGTGAACACAAGTTCTTTTATTTCTATCGTAATTACTAATATTGACTCTCACAACACACATTACACAGTAAACATCTCTTCTCTCTGTGTGAGTATGTAGGTTACACTATAAAGGATAAAGAAGCTGTGGTAATTTCTGGAGGTTTAAGAAGTAGGTTGATAGAAATGTAAATAGCCTGTATTTGATAAGATAACACACTACTGAGTACCCCAGCCATCACAGAGAAGCTGTAGCTGTGGATCACAGGGCCTAGAGGGAAGCAACAGAGTTAAGTCCAGCTGTAGAGGTCAGGGGAGACCTGGGTCCAGAACAGCTGCAACTGAGTGGAGCAGAAGCCCCAAGGATAGTTGGGAGTTCTCTGCCTGTCAGTCCTTGACTCACACATAGGATGTAAGATGACAGGTTGATGGAGGCTGTTACCATCATAGTGGAGGGTATTTATCCCTTTATGGGGTCCAAGAGAGGGGTCTGGTGTATCCAGTATGTTCTGAGACCTGATATTCTTGATATGATTATAATATTCCCATGTGCCCCTATAGTCTTCATTCACCATGTTGTTTATAGGTTGGCACCCTTTCTACTCCCATGAATAGGTCAGTTATCAATCTGTGCTGCATGGGTGGTGCTGGACTGGTGGTATTGTTTACATGTCCATCTGGGTGCACAGTTAGGCTCCGTCCTCAAAATGGAGTCAAAAGCTGCTGGTAACTGGAGTCTCTAGGGGCTGGAGAAACGGCTCAGTGGTTAAGGGCACTTGCTGCTCTTGCATAGGACCTGGGTTTGGTTCTAAGTACCCACATCTGGTGACTCAGCCACCTGCAACACCAGTTCCAAGAGATCTAACACCTTCTTATAGATCTATGGAGGCCTCCACGTGCATAGTACTTAAACTCATGAAGACAAACACACATACATATTAAATAAAGAAGTCTCTCAGGGAAGACACAGTCTGACAGAATAGTAACTTAGAGAAGGACACAGCTTGATCTTGACATTACTTATTTGTCTAAGATTTAACAGTTTTAGTTAATGTGACCAAGACTTACATATCTGTAGACAGTATACAAATGTATGCCTGATGGTAGACCTAGCTTTTATATACACACAGCCATACATAAAAGTTGACAAAAGCCCCCAATCTTTACAGTGGTCTTTACTAGACCAGTGATCAAATGACTTCCTCCATTGGAATAAGCATTCCTTATTCCTAAATCTACATTTCCCAGGGTATGTGTGACTCTCTACAAACCATCAGCAAATTTCCATATCAGGACAGAAAACTTAACCCAAATGCTGTTGAGAAGAACTTAAGCAAAAACCAGGTGCAAACCAAAAATTCAAAAGACTAGGCTTGTTGTGGCCACTTAGTATCTTTGCTTGTCTTAATAGCTAATTAGCAAAGAGGGAAACTCTCCTACAAATGGAAATTTCTTTTACAATGAACTTTAAAATGATCAAATAAAATGTCAGGAAGTCATACTTTAGAGACTGAGGAGGTGTATCCAGTATGTTTACAATTAAATGTAGCCCTTCATTGAGGAAGGTAAAGACTACTCTCTATGACCCCTTGAGAACTCTTCCCTTGAGTTTTATGTATCTTTTCCTTCCTGTTTTACCGGGTCTGAGCCAGAACAGATATCCTAAGGAATGTACTCAAGCCTAGATTTTGGCACCACGTGTTACTAGGGAAATTGGGGTTCCCTTTTGTGGGTTCTTAGTCTCGTTAATAAAAAGAATTTAAAAACAGACTCAGAAGGAAGCTCAAGGACCATTTTATTAGAGTTTGAAAGAAAAACAACAGGGCAGGCAAGCTGCAAAATCTCTGAAGCTGCCAGGAGGAGGGAAATGGCCAAGAGAGAGAGATAGCCATGCCTTTTGAGTTAGGCATAGAGGTCAGAAAGCCCTGCCAGGGAAAGCATGCTTGGGTTTAAATTAAAAGAAGAAAAAGGAAAAGTTATGCTTTTTGAGTTAGAACTCAAAAAAGTGGGCTGGCTTGTCTTGATTTGTAAGCAGCTGCTTGCAGGGAGGTACTTCTGGAAAGCATAAGCGCATTATCTCATTAACATGATAATTATTCCTCCCATCTTCTTAGTATGTCTTCATATGAATCAGATTTCCTGAGAGGTGGTCTTTGGGCCAAGTGATTGATAGGTCCTGTGAAATTAACTCTTAGTATGTAATGTTCTTATCTTAGAGTAAGATCAAAATGTATGTCTCCACCAAGGCCAGAGGTAGAACTCACATGCCATTCTTTTGACTGGGAGGCAACTGCTTTCCCTAAATAAGCCTCAACAAAGCCTTAATTCTCTCAGTCTTTCATATGGCATTTTAAATCCTAAGAGGGGCAGAGCTAATGCTTTTCTGTCTAGTTTTATAGGGAAACATGGGGTATGGTTCAGAGTTAATCATAAAGGAGGAGCCTGTCCTCAGTGGCCTCCAGGCCTGCTAATCACTATTGAGCCATCTAGTAATATGACACAAAAGTAATTTCTTCATCCTAAATTGTTGTGGACTTTTATCCCAAGATTCCCACTTAGAGCCCCCTTCTGTCCCTTTGTAAGTCAGGAGAAGGATAAGGATAAAGAACTCCAGAATGTGGGAACTGGGTACCCAGCATGCATGGAAGGAAGCAAGATGAGAGAAAATGTTTAGACAAAATACCATGACTAAGACAGACATGCTGATAAATATCATTACAGGACATATCTATTACCAAACCTAGATCCTGGTACTGGAAAAGGTCCTCAGGGCCATCTGCTCCCAGGTTCCAATTAGAGCCCTTTTTACAGCAGAGATTTCTCTCAGCTGCCAATAGCAAGGCTGCATAGGTTGAAAAGAGTAGGGTCCTTACAAGAGAGTTATTCTTCAACCTCCTAAAGTGAGTTCCCAGGGGTCTAGCATTCTCAACAACTCCTGTCATTTAATACCAGAATCCTGCCTTATAGCACATACCAGAACCTGAAGTCAACCGCTTGATTTTTTCTTAGATTTCCTCTCCATTAGTTATGTATGAATTCATACTTTGTTGTCAGACAAACAGAAGGATGAAAACAAAGTGGTTCAAGATATCACCAAATTATAGGAATTAAAATTTTCCTGTATGACATCCCCAAATAGGTCTAAATAGTTCCCCAAGTGATAGGATTCCAAGTATACCTTGATCTCTTAAACTTCTTCCAAAAATTGGTGCCAACGCCACAAAGGACAACACCTTGTCCATAGTATGGTTCCAAGAAGAGCCTCACACTTACCAAATGGTATATAAGAATGATGCACAGATGGTAACTTTTACCAGGAGTTTTGCAAATTGCAAAGTCAAATAAGAGTACTCTTCAAATGATACCAGAAAAAACGAGTTTCAAAAGCCAAGATCCCTTCCTTCCTTCACCAGTGAAATGTGATGTTTATGGGCAGCCAGTGCTGCAAGTGGGAGACAGGGTGGACTCCTAGACGGAAGGTAAGTCCTGGCTGTTTCTAGATGCCCTAGATTCTAAGCACAGGGCCAGCTTGCCATGAACATCCACTAGTCTTTTCCTCCAGAGTTCTTTCTACTGACTAGCTTGCTTAAAATTTTTTATTGGAAACTGAGAGCTTCATTGCTTGTGACTTTACACAGAAAGGGTGGTGAACTGGTAAAAGGAAATATTTGCCATCTCTCTGGCTTGCTTATACTAGGGTTACAAGTTAAAGAAAGGATGCGAAAGGCTGGTATGGATGTGAGAAGGTGGGTCACTCATACACTGGCAGTGGAAATGTAAAATGCCAAAGCCACTCGAGACACACTTGGAGAGTTTCTTAATAAATTAAGCATAACCATCATACAAACCAGTAATTGGATTTCTGGGCATTTATCCCACAGAAATGAAAACATCTTTTCATAAAAAATTGTAGATGGATACTCATAACAGCTTTTTTTAAATAATAGTCCCAAACTGGAGACAGCCCTGATGTCCTTCAACTGGTGAATTGTTAGACAAACCATTGTGCACCTGGAATGGTCCTCACCAGTACATGTGACAATGTGGATGAATATTTAGGAAATCATGCCAGGTGAGAAAAACCAATCCTGAAGGTTGCATAGTACAGAATTCCACGCATGGAACAGTTTTGAAAAGCCCACGTTAGAACTAGAGAATAGATTTCAGGTGCTTGTGTCTATAGGAGCTGGAGTTGAGAGAAGCTGGGAGCGATGAAGAAACCCTTCCTTGAGTGGTTTTGTTCAGTGTCTTGACTGACAAGTGGTGTTCCCGTGAACCTGCACATATAGTCAGATTCTATGGAATGGATGGATGCAGGGGAATGAGCACAAGTGGAGCTGGAAGTCTAAACAAGGGCAGTGCTCAGTGTCAGTACCTGACTTTTCACTGTCATGTAGTTTTGTAAGCTTAACCGTTTGGAACCTGGTAAGGGGACATAGCCTCTGTTTTTGTTTCTCACAGCTGCCAATTCATCTATAACTATGGCAAGTAAAAGGTTCCATTTCAAAATGGCAGTAGGTAAACACAAATGAGAAAGCAGCTGATGTAGTGTGAGGAACTTGACTTTACAGAGCAAGTGGCTTTTTAACTTTGAGGGACTAATAGGATGTCACTGTACATTGCCTTATTATTTAAGAAAGAAGAATCAGTTAACATTGTCATGTGCTCTGAAAGAAATTCTCACTGTTGTTTCCAAAGACTGAAAAACTATACACAAATAGCAAAGCATCAAGGAGTTTTACTGAAGAGTAGGGTGAAAGTACAGGCTAGACACACTGCAAGGGAGCAGCAGGCTAGCTGAGCTAGAGTGCCCAGGAGTACCAGGTCACTACTTGGGGCTTTCTTTTATGGGTCCAAGGATAGGAAGAATTGGTTACTAAAGGGTAATGGATGGGTGGCTTTTTGTTTTAACTGACAGGCTTGGTTCACTTTGTATGTTCTTTATTATGATGCATAGGTATAAGATGGGAAATAGAGGTGCTGAAGATCATTCAGGGAATAGTTTGCCTTACTGTGCATGTACCCCAAATCAACGTAGGCTGGACCTGCCCATTACCTGTAGCTCCTGGATATGTTTCAGGGTATGTTTGACCACAGAAAAGGGGTTACTGGGGGTTGCTAGGAAGCTAAAAGTTAGAGTGACCATAAGCCTTTGTTTAGAGAAGCATGCATGAAGCTCAGTAGAGACTGGGTCCTAGGTTGCTAAGTGCTTTGTTGGGAAAGGGGTTTGTGAATAGCTCAAGCTAAGTGGAGTCTTGTATTGCTATTTTCCCTATGCCTGCATGCCCTACTAGGAGGAAATACCCACATTGCCTGTGAATTGTATCAGTAACCGCAGACCATGGTGAAGTTTAAGAGGGTCTAAGATAATGCAATAAAGAGTATGAATCATAATTCCTCTGTGAGAAAGTAAAATTTGCAGATTATATGCCCAGCATTCCAAAAGGAGAGTCAGAAAAATAGGCCTGGTACCCAGGTGCAAAGTCTGGAAGTCAGCTACATGTTTAGATTCCCATGATTAGTAAAGGCTACCAGTGAAGAGAGCCTCAAGAGGAGAACACCAAGGATAGACTCCAAGGCATGCCATATTTCCTTCCCAAAGCTTCTTAGGGCAAGGTGGACTTGGGGAAATTGAAATGCAGGCCTTAGAAGAGTTGAAGAAAAGGAAAAGATGAGTTTGTGTCAAATTCTAATCATGTTCTCTGAGCAGTGTAATCAGTTGGGACAAGGTGGAACACATGTCACAACATTGTATTTAGCTGTCTTTGTCTTTTAGATGTGTCCGGAATTGTTCTATGTAGTGACTAGAACAAAAGCCAGATTCCAGTTCATTTGGGAATGGGGGAGAGAGAGGGAGGGGAAGTCTGAGCACAAACCTCTCTTTTAAGGGCTCTGCTCTGCAGGGAGGTGAGGGGAGCCTGAGAGAAGCAAGGTCCTGAAGATGGCTTGGGAATGAGGAGGGCTGGAGCAGCTGGCAAGCAGTAGGTGAGGAGCTCTGGAGGACATAGACATTTTTGGACTCTTCTTTGGAAATTGCCTTCAGCCTGAGGCATATTTTCAACAATGGCAAATCTTCATCTTTTGAGGGTGGATTTGATTTTTGGAAAGAGTCAAGTAAGTTCAGAGCCAAAGGTGGTAAATCAGGTGGGTGATCAAGGTGGATAATACAACTTTTTTTGGGAAAAAAAAGAAGTATAATTATAAAGTAGTAAAACTGATTTTCTTGTGAAGCTTATAAATTGGCTTAGAAAGTGCTTCTTAAAGAATCCCAAAAACCATTTAAGCATTGTGACATTATGTGAATGAGTACACCGAGTCTTTTAGCCTTGTGTAGAAGAGCTGCCCCCTGTGGAAGCAGCTGTCCTTGTCACACGGTCCCTTCCTCACACACAAGTTGCCTGTGTTCCTGTTGCCCAAGGGGTATCTTGGTAGAATTATCCTAGAGTTTATATATGCAAGAATCAAGAGTTTCAAACTGTGATTGTTTAAACAGTTCTCCTGTGGTCTTTCAGATGTAATTAGAATTCCTAGGATAGGAGTGTTCCCACAAGCATAACAATACTTTAAATGTGTGTTCAATTATCCTTTTCTATAGTCACATTTAATCGTTTCTTTTTGAAATAGCTACTTTGAAAATATTAAATCGTTCACACACTCTCAAATGTCTTTTAAACCGAAGGCAGTGCTGGGTCCATAGTAGGTACTCAATGATAAACCCCCTTTGTTTTTTCTGCTCTTGTGTTTGACACACATACCAAGGGGAAAAATCAGTTCACTGGTAGATCATCTCTGTTAATACTTAGCCAGAAATATCCAGGGTGGGGGAAAGAAGTGAACCTAAGTAGGAGTTTCACTTAGCTTTGCTAATGTGCCATATACCTACAACCAAAGCGTTACTCAATGAACCCTGTGTGATGCCTTTATTGACATGCATTGTCCTAATCACTGAACCCCCACTGTGGGACACATGGCTCCATTTGACAGATGCAGAAACTGGCTCAGACAAGTGCAAGGTCAGCAGCTGCAAGGGACAGAGCAGGAACCTGCATTCAGGTATGCAGGCCTGGATCGCTCTCCTCTGATCCTCATTTCTCTACCTTCATAACCCATGTCCATGATAAAAGGAGCAGTCTGTCCAAAAATTCTTCGCCTTCCCTCCTTCACACTGAGAAAATAGAAATCAGAATCTTTTTAACTTCAAACTCCTGCTGGCCAAGAGACCAGTGTTCTAGCATTGTGCTTTATGGAATTTGAATGACGAAGGCAGTAGTTTTAAAGTTGACTTGTTTTTGAAATGGAAACCTGACCTTACAATTCATCCATGCCCTCCCTCTGCCTCCCACACCTGGAAGGCTCACACTGCTCCCTGGAGTGGGTGGTGTGGAAGCAGTGACTGTAACATCCTGTCACGGCTTCCTTAATAAGAAAGCATGAGAGAAAGCCATGACAAGTTTGCCATTCTAGGAAACTTTCCACAGCTGTTGCTTTAATTAAGACTTTTGGGCCCAATGAACAGAAACCACTGGAGCTCACTTAAGTAGAAAAGGGAATCCGTCTTAAGGCTCCTGTGGCACCTCCCAGAACCCAAGGGCAGGGAACTGCTAGGGACTGTAGTAAGGCAGGAACCCAGAAACATCTCTCCTCCTCTGTTCTTCACATTCTCTTCACTCACAGGAACCTCCTGGCCTCTTCCTTCCCAGTGGGAAAGTCACTGTATCATCTTGGCTCATCCACCCAGAGGGAGATTGATTTCTCACCTCTACATCAACCCTTCTCTTCCTTGTGTCCGTCTCCTTTTCCTGTCCCAGTTCTAGACTCTATGGCAAGGCTCAGACTGTCCCTGTTTGGGTTCCATGCTGGTTCGGTAGAGGCCTTATGAGAGCAGGGAACCTGCACGTCTGCCACAGCTGTGCTCACTCATGTGTCAGTTATTTAGTTTTGACTTTTTGAGACAGGCGCACTGTGTAGCTCTGACTACTCTGGAATTTCTCACTCCTGTCTTTATTAGTCGTACTACTTATTAATTTTCATGCCAGGAGTTGGAGAGTTTAAATGATTTTGATGTCACAACTATGAAATACATGAAGAATGTGAGACTTAGGGGCTAGAGAGATGGCTCCGTGGTTAAGAAAATGTGCTGCTCTTGCAGAGGACTTGAGTTCAGTTCTCAGCACCAATTTGGGCAGCTCACAGCTGTTTGTAACTCCAGCTCCAAAGGATCTGATGCCCTCTTTTGGTGTCCACAGGCACCTGCACTCACATGTACATATTCTCACAAAGACACAAATATACACATAATTAATAATAATAAAAATAAATCTTGAAAAGCCTTTTGAAAAAGAATGTGGAATTTAAAGGTAAATTTGGCTTGAATTCTCACCGGTTACTAAGTGTGTAATCCTTGTGAGTTTATCCGAACCATAGGTTAATGTATATTCTTTCCCATGATGGTATGTTGACTTCTAATATAAGAACATAAATAGTACTTAGCTTGGAGCTGTGTGTCCATTGTACTTGAGCAAATGTTGTCCCTTACTTCTTTCTAAAGATCATTAATATAAAATACCATACCAAAAAGATATTTAAGTCTCATAGGGAATAAATACTTCATACTACCTGTGCCCTTGAATTCTCCCTCTTCCCACTTTTTAATCCCTTTTAATATATCATTAGTTGTTATGTATTTGTTATCCAAAGGACTTTATTCCTAAACCTTCAAAAAGAATCTCTAGGAAAGTCTTTCCAGGCAGTGACTAGAAGCCCCAGGCATCACCAGAGAGTTCCACTCTCAGAGATTATATCGGTGCTTGTGTTTCCTCTAGCCTTGATTCTAAAGGCTGAGATGGAGGAAAGAGCACCCAAACTGCTTGGCAAGATGGTTCAGTAGGCACACGCGCGTGTACACCCCCACACACACACACATACACACACACACACACACACACACACACACACACACACACA
>CABHPR010136175.1:39636-59147 GCA_902168415.1 Peromyscus melanophrys
TCTCTCTCTCTCTCTCTCTCTCTCTCTCTCTCTCTCTCTCTCTTTTTGTTTTTTTTTATTTGTTTGTTTGTTTGTTTTTGGGTTTTTTTGAGACAGGGTTTCACTGTGTAGTTTTGGTGCCTGTCCTGGATCTCGCTCTGTAGACCAAGCTGGCCTCGAACTCACAGAGATCCGCCTGGCTGTGCCTCCCGAGTGCTGGGATTAAAGGTGTGCGCCACCACCGCCTGGCCAGTGACTTTCTTAAAATTAGGAAATGGGGCAAACGGTATCTTTAAATAGAAAAATAAGTAGGACCAAGGTAGAAGCTAGAAACTGCGAATAAAGTCTTCTAGAAGTATTTATAGATGGTTTTTCTGAGTTTCCTGGGAGCCAAAGATAGAAACTTAAGCATAAAGCATAAAAATGTATGCATCTGTAAGGTCAGCTCACATGACTGTTTCCTTGAAGTATGCCAGCCTCACCCATAAGTATGCATAATAGAGCGCCATTGGTCAGACTGGTTCTGTATCCATCAGCCGTCCTGTACTGAGCAGCATAGCTCCCTGTTGGCTTCTTACAGTGTCTCTCAGAGTGGGCCTACGTGGTGCTAAAGCCCCTTCTAGGCCAAAGGTTGCACTGGAAGTCTGTGCAGAAAAGCCCATTGCAGGTCCTTGATCTCCAAAGGCGCTCCCTTGCAGAACCCAGCTTCAGGGTGATGTTATACCACAGAAAGTACACAGAAAAGTGAGTCTGGCAGCAAATGCGTCTCACAGGAACTGCCAATACCAACTTAAAGGTACTAAGAAGTCCTGTAATTAGGAAACAGCCCAGCATGTACAAATTGATTGTTTTCATTTAATGTATTAGAAACATCAAGCTAAAGTCATTCAAGGGTACACAGTAATGTTTGTCAGTGCTGAGGATAAAGTCTTGAGGATGCGCACTTGTTCTGTCACTGAGCTACCCCCCACCTCTCACACAATAAACGTTTTAAGCCTATGTTAAGTCAGCTCTGCTGTTGTGTCAACAAAGTATGGCCTATCACAATCAGCAATATCTACTAATTTAAACAAGTAAATAATTAATATCATTCTCATGTGCCGTGAAATCATACTCTTTTTTTAATCTGTTTTCAGCCATTTCAAAATACAAAAACTGAGGCTAGAGAGATTGCCTCAGCAGTTGAGAGTGCTAGCTCTCCTAGAGGACCCAGGTTTAATTCCCAGCATTCACAGAGTAGTGGACAACCACCTGTGACTCTAGAGGACCGACACCTCTTCTGGCCTCTGCAGACATCGGGCACACAAGGGGCGCACATACAAACAAGCAGGCACCACACCCGGGTATAGAGTGAGAATAGCTAATCAGAGTGCAAAGGCTGGTGCTGGCTTCCAGGCTGTGTCCAGGCAGGTGGCAGGCCAGGCTTGCTTGTGGACCCCTGTCCCGAGGACCACTTGTTCAGCTTTCCTTCGGAGTAAGACCCCTGAGTACTGTACCTCATGACTTACTTGAACTTAAACTTTATGTTTCTGGCTTAAGAGCAGATCAAAAAAGATTATAATGGAATAAACTAGGATTTTTACTCAGAAAACAATTGTGGAAGAGAAAGGGGAAAAACAAAACAAAAACGTTGCAAACTAACCACAGAAGCTGAACTGTTTGCCGATGACAGGGTGATAGAACGGAGGGTAGTCAAGAGGGTCTGTTTCAGGCTAGAAATGTGTTAGAAGGCATTAGCATTCATTCTGTGTTTATAGAAACGAATGCCCCAGAGCCCCTGGAGACATTTACAAAGATACAACTTGCTAGTTAATCCTCCAAGTAAGTTAATAAACATGCCCCCACCGAAACTAACAGCACTTTTTATTTTGACCTAGAGGGACATTCTTTCAGCTTCTTATGATGTCATTATGATGAAATAAAAGGACCAAACCATCCCTGGTACCCCTTGTGACATGTCAGATTTAGTTACACAAGTATTTTATTGAGTACATGTTTATGAAGCATTTGACTAGGTTTTATGGAGGAGACAAAAATGAGCAAGGAGCAGTGAGTCCTTCCTTCACCTTGTGGACTGAGTTCAAGGTCCTCCCTGTTGTACAGTCCATTGCTGTGTAGTCAGAATCAGCTTGATCTCCTGGGACTTTATGTTACCATTCATCCAACATTTCATCTTATACCAGTCAGGACAGCTAAGGTTTAAAACTAAATGAATGAAGGAATACAGCAGATGCGAGCTTGGGTGTAAGGAGAAGGGAACACTGATTGATGGTGGGAGTGAGAACTGCTGCATCCACTGCGGAAATCTCTGCAAGTCCCTGCTGATGTCAATCTTCCATGTGACCCAGCTCTGCCACTCCTAGGCAGATCTCCCAGGGGTTCTGGCGTCCTACTGCAGAGAAACTTGCTGGTTCATACTCATTGTTCTTTATTCACAATAGCCAGAAAATGGAAACAGCTTAGATGTCCATCAATAATGAATGGATAATAAAATGTGGTACATATACACAGTGAAATATTATTAAGCTGTAAAGAAAAATGAAATTTGAAGGTAAATGGATGGATCTAGAAATCATCTTGAGATAACCCAGTCCCCACTAGACAAATGCACACAGTCTCTCTCATATGTAGATGCTAGCTTTGAATCTTTAGATGCGTGTGTTGAAACTGGAGTACCCATAGAAGTGAAACTAGCAGAGAGGTCATTAGGGGGAGGATTTCAAGAAGAGAACACAAGCACTGTAAAGTGGGGAAAGGGGATGAGAGTGGCAGGGAGAACCTGGGTTTTGTTCCCAGCACTCACACCCCAGGGTTCACAGTTGTCTGTAATGCCAGCTTCAAGGGATCCAATACCTTCTTGTGGCTTCTGTACGTACTACGTTCATGTAATACACATACATACACTCAGGCGTATATCATAACATTAAATAATAAATCTTTTTAGATAGGGTAGAGAATAGAAGGACAGGGTAGAAAAGAGAGTATGGGAAGGTATAACTAACACTAAAGACCTTTGAAAACAGCGCATGGAAACCAACTACTGTAGAAGCTTCCTAAACTATATACATATATAAAAGGAGTTTAAACAGAGTTATCCTAGACCCTCTCACACACACAAACATTACACGCTGTTGCCATTGCACTTGCTCACCTCCAGAACTTAATGGTAAGATCCCATGGCTGGAAAAAAAAAAGGAAGTAATTGAGTCATAGGACATGGAAGATCAAGCTAGTACCAACCTGGAAGCTTCCTCCTACTGGCTAGATTCCATAGTGCTGGATTTCCTGCTTCTTGGGGTAGAGGAAGTAATTTGCAGTCTTACCCAGCTGTGAATCCTGAGAGCTCAGTAATGACTGACTGGCCTGGCAAGATATGACTACTCATGAAATCGTGGCACAAATGTTATAAAAGTAACCGATTGCTTTCTGGTTGGATTTAAAGCCTACTTCACAAGAAGGAATTCATACCTGGTACCGTAAACTGGACCAAAACCTTGTGGCTGACTAGGTCATAGGCTCTAGAGGAGAACCTAATGCTATTATTCTGCTAAATGGACATAGTATTATAACAATTCCTAATGAATTATTGCTATACCCATAGTGCATCTCTGAGCCCTCATCAGAGAAGCTCCTTTTTGCAGTAGATGAGCATTAATACAGAGACCCACAGCAGGTCAGTGTGCAGAGAATAATAGGCTGGGGAATGCACAGCTCTAAATGGAACATCTGTATTGCAATTTCTTCCCACAAGACTCGAGAATCATTGTAGAAGAGGGAGCAGAAAGATTGTAGTGGATGTCTGAAGTGAAATAGTATTGGCTGGATGAGCAGCACTGCCGCACACCTAAACTTAGAGCAACTGTGACTGCACACGTAAGATCTGCACAAGATCGAGCCAGCTGAAATCCCAGCACGGTTGGGGGAGGGGCTCATGAAGTCCTACCCCTAACTGAGGAGCTACTGGCCATTGATGGCTGCTGGGAGAGGGAGAGTCATTTTTCTTTAGGAATATGGACACTGAGAGGCGGCTGCCTGTTCACCAGTAGGTGGTCCTATACCCATACACTTAAAGGAAGCACGGACTCGTTCTGTTTGCTTGTTTTTGTTTTAAAGAGTTGTGAAGTTGGAAGGGAAAAGTGGTGGGGGTGGAGAGGGAAGGAGTTGGAAGGGAGAGAGTAGGGGAAGGGTTTTATCAAAACAATTATATGGAACTCTCAAACACTGAAAAAAGAAAGTCTAACTAGCACACACACATCATAATTTGAAATTATTTCTAAATGAACAAACAGTAAAATTGACCTTTATTTGGTGTACATGTCAATGCTTTTAAATCATGTATAAATCTTAGATACTACAGATAAGATTAGCAAAATTCTACCACCCTAAAACATACATACATTATTCCCAGGCCCTGACAAGCACTGATATGCTCTCTGTCATTATAAATCTGTACTTTTGAGAATGTTGAAAACGGAACCACACCAAACAAGCTGTATTCTTTCTTAGTTAACTTTTGCTTACTATTAGATATAGATTGAACCTAAGGACTCAGACATGTTCCAACAGCTCTTCCACTGAGCTGTGTTCCCAGCCCCCTGTTTATTTATTATAATTTTTTATTTTTGGAGATTATAAAATAATTACATCATTTTCTCCCTTTTCTTTCCCCGCCCCTCTCATATACTCCCCGCCTTGTTCTCTTTCAAATTCATGGCCTCTTTTTCTTTAATTGTTGTTGTTGTTGTGTGTGTGTGTGTGTGTGTGTGTGTGTGTGTGTGTGTGCATGTGTGCAAGCACACATGCATGGGTATATGTATTTCTAAATATATAAATACAGCCTGCTCATTCCATATAATTTTACTTGTATGTATATGTTTTCAAGGCTGAGCTTTTGGTATTGGATAGCCAATTGGTGTGCTCTTCCTTGGAGAACACTATTTCTCCCCTCTTTGTCTAGGGTTAAGGCTTCGGGGACTTTCCTCGTCCATATTAGAGTGACTATAACTGTCATCCTTGTTTAGGTCATGTTTGGGCAGCCATGTTGGTGAGACTTCATGGATGTAGCTTTTTTGACATTTCTAAGAGACACAATCTCACACCAAACTGCCAGTTCCTGTGACTATTAAAATCTTCCCACTCTTTCCTCCCTGAGCCTTAGGTGCAGGAGTTGTGTTGTAGATGTATTTGTTGGGACTGGGCTCCACAGTTCTGCATTTTAAATGGTTGTGGTTTCCTATAATAGTCTCCATCTTTTACAAAGAGAGGTTTCCTTGAGGAGGGGTGAGAGTCCACTTCTCTGAGTGTAAGGATAAATCTTTCCAATGTAGTAGGATCATGCTGGTTCAGTAAGAGGGTGCTTTAGGTTCTCCTCCAAGATCCTGACTTCACCAGCCCCAGGTAGTGGGCTAGCTTTCTGGTCCCAGGTATGGTTTCTCTCTTGTTGAGTGGGCCTTGCGCTCACTTAGAGAACCGTTGGGTACCACCAAGGTCTGCACGCCACTGCTGCACCTTAGGTTTTATCTTGCCGTGCTGGTCATTGTTGTGGTTGATAGGCACCATAGCTGGGTAGGTCTGTTGGTTTCTTCCCTCCTTTGGAAACTTGCATGATGTCTTCTGGTACCATGAAAGCTGGTCCCCAAGGGATTTTCCAGTCAAATCCAGCTTGTATCCTTTTGGTCCTGTGTCTGAAGTGCATAGTGTCTTCAGCTTGCTATAGTGTATGTATATAGGTCAGAGGACAACTTTCAGGAGTGAATCCTCTTCTTTCACCTTGTTGAACCAGGATCTTTTTGTTTCTGTCATACTGTGTACACTAGTCTAGCTGACCTGTGAGTTTCTGGGCAGTTCTCTGAACTCCACTCCCACATTACCATAGGATTTCTGAGGTTATACATATGTGCCACTACGTTCAGCTTTTTGTGTGGGTTCTAAGTGAAGTAGTTGGCTGTCCCAGGGGCACAAACTGTGGTCTGGTCTGTTTCTGAGTAGAATTATATTATGCTTAACTAGGTTGATTATATGGCTCTGTATTTTTTAATAACTTATTCCTGGGTCCTGTCCTCATGTCAGAAGCCAGGTAACCTTTTTTGATACTCTCTATTTGCCTGGGTGGGAGACAGTGCAGAAAAGCAGCTATAGCTTATCCTCGAAGAACCCACTCCCATGTACTCTGTGGATAGGGAGGCCAAAGATTAGACACTAGAGAGGACTTGACCAAGAGGACCTGTCCCGCTTGGAACAGAATTCTTGTTGGGAAGCCTCTTTCCTGGAAGCTGCCTCCTGGCTGCCTGATGACGCCTGTTCTCTCTCTCCTCTCTTGGGACAAGGAGAGGTTAGTGTCAGGTCACAGAGCAGAAGAGAACAGTGATCACACCTTTGTCTTTCCCAGCCTCACATTCTTCCCTCCTTAAAGAGAGATTGTAGATGTTCTTTGCAAAAGATCACATGTGCAAAACGAACAGTTGTTTGACGTTCTATGACAGTGGATTATTTGTGCTAATTCTGTTTTCTGTCTTTCCTAGAAAAGACTGTATCTTCACCATTGACCCATCAACTGCTCGAGACCTTGATGATGCTCTCTCCTGCAGGCCTCTCACTGATGGTAGGATGGAAATTTCTCTGCTGCTCTGTGCAGTAGGCAATCTGTGTTCTCTTGTGCTGAATACCCATGTCCAGTTTCCATCTGTTCCTTAGGCAGCTTAGTGGGCAAGGAAGGGTTTGCTTCATTCCTGAACTTGGCTATACAAGCTGAACATTGAGCCCTGTGGAGGTTCTGGTGAGGGAGAGAATGAGAAATGTCTTCTCACTAGCTATTTGTGGGTGTTAGAAGAGGTAGCCATGACAGCAGAAGAGCTACTTCTAGGCCTTGGCTAGACAGCATCAGTATGAAGGATAATAGGAAGACACCTATGGGCTCTACCCAAAAGATACTATGTTTCCTTCAAACTCAGCATGGAGGAGCCTCCCTCAAGACATGCTGTGCAGTGGGCAGTAGGCACACCCTGCTGATACATGCTTGTCTAGGCCTGAGCTGCAGATGCTCCACTGCTCCTTGTAGCTTCTTGTCTATTAAGAAAATTGTGAATGGCAGACTGTTAAGGGCCCTTTAAACATTCTTGAGGATGTTGCTAAGAAAGAAAAGGCAGGGTTGCAGCCAGGGATGACTGTAGTAGGAAGAATAGCCACAGGTGATTGTCAAAGGCTGTGTGGAGGGTATGAGGAAAAACCCTGTCAGTTCCCTCCATGCCCAAAGATACAGTCTCCATCTACTTCTGGCGCTTTTCTAGAGGGGAGCCTTGGTGACTATTGTGACTTTGGTTATTCTTGGAGATTACCTTGGACTAACATGGACTCTGGTTTTTTTTTTTTTTTCTAACATGGACTTTGATGGTGTATGTACCCATGAGGTGTGCACATCCTTTTGATTTTAGTCTGCCACAGAGCACTGATGGCCCACCTTCAAAGTATTCATCCCTCATCTTCCTCTGATGCAAACCTCTGTATGTTTCCTCCTCTATTGCAATAAG
The DNA here is from genome assembly GCA_902168415.1 of Peromyscus melanophrys. Lineage (NCBI taxonomy): Eukaryota > Metazoa > Chordata > Mammalia > Rodentia > Cricetidae > Peromyscus > Peromyscus melanophrys. The sequence continues at coordinate 47,142 of CABHPR010136175.1, forward strand.
CAGTAATGATTAGTAGGCATAAGCCAAGAGGGTATGTTGCCTAAAACTGCTTAGCTTCTTTTTGTAGGAGCTATCACCCCCCCCCCCCTCAAATAATCCTATGGCTAAGGCTCATCCGTGTGAAGCAACACTCTGCACATATCCTCAGCACACGTTCTGTTACATGTTTCTGTAATCTAAAACTAGACCAGCTTATGTACAAGAGCAAACTGCAGCCCAATATCTGAGAAGTCTCTGCTGTGCACAGAGGTTTGAGCAAGCCTGCTCTCTCTGCAGATAGATCCCTCTCCAAAGCACCCATGTGAACAGTGACCTAGGCAGAAGCCTGGTGGTGCTGGGCCTTCCTCCCCTTGGGTTACAGCTCTTCTCTGTTAGTGACTGAAAACAGCTGCTCCATTTGTTCTCTCCAGTTTTATAGTTGTTTGTGGCAAAAGTATAGTACCTGTTTCTCTGTCTCTGCTAGCCTCAACTCTTTTTTTTTTTCCATGCAAACCATCAATTTTATTGGTAACTTTTAAAAGGTATCTCACTTGTTTTAATGCTACAGTTTATTGTCACATCATTAATTAGCTGTAGTTGTCAGAGTGTTTAGGGTTCAGGCTTACTTTTATCTGCACAATTTTAATTTTGTCAGATCCTATGTCAGCAAGAGACTTCCTTGTCTGGCCCCTTCGGTGTCTAAATTTACACTTCTCATTACTTGTTCATCGTCTTCTATGGGTCTTCAAACATATTTAAAGCAATCTTTGAGGGCTCATTTCCATAAAAAAAAAAAAAGCCACAGCCGTTCTCATCTAGGAAAGGGTGGGCCTGCAGCAGAGCATTGACCACATTTTTGTGCTGCTGGGTGGTGGGGTACAGCTTTCCAGATACTTTGTCATATCTGCCTGGAGAAACTCGATGATCCTTATCCTTATGCTGTGATTTCCTTATGCAGGGAAACTCTGGTAAGACATGGGACTTAGTCCATTGTAATACTTTATGCCTTGCTAGAACGTGCTTTACGTTTCTTCTCTGCTTCAATACTCCTTGGTCAATGAGTCCATTTTCAAGCTGATGGGAGTGGAGTTCTCTTCATGCTCAGGGGCAGCTTGTGCCAGGGTCAACAGGGATGTCTCTCTGGGGCCTCCAGTGGGCTTCAGCCATTGATTGCTCTGGTTGTATTTTTTAATGAAGTCCATCAGAACAGCCTGGTATCCAATTTTACCAGTTGCTGTATCATCCGATCATTAAGTGCCAGGAGTGCAGCTCCACTGACTTCTTCGTCTTGAAACCTGGGCACTAGCTCACCTAAGTTTTTCTCCACCAACCACATGCAGACCTGATCAACTGACTGAGTTTCCATTGCCGGATTCTTGTCCGCCTCAAACTCTTGAACCTGTAGGTATAGCAGGGAGCTAGACTATGCCCTGCCTTACACACTCTGCACAGCTGCTTTATATCTAGTATGCAGGTGTGTGGATAAGGGTTTCATGGAGAAAATGGGTTAAAAAAAATACTGCAAGAAAAACAGATTAGTAGCAAATAATGTTTATTTGTTAGACCATGGAAAACCACACAGACATTGTTCAGCGGGAATTCAGACACAGTGAGGAAAATAAATTATCAAAAGTCTGAAGTGAAAGGAGAAGAAGTTTTACAAGTGTAGGCATGCAGACCTGGACTGGAGATGGGAACAGGGTCCATGAAGGATGAGATGAGGAAGAGAAGAGTGTGGAAACAAGTGGCAGAACAGAGAAAGAAAAGACAGGTGGCTCAGCCTGGATGTTGAGGAACTACCCCCAGGTAGACCCTGGAAAGTCAGAAGGGCATGCTGGTTTGGGAGAGGGTATCACATGGAGTTGCCTGTCTGGTGATATGTATTTGTAGGAATTACTGCTAGCCTATTTTTAAAGGACAAGAGAATAAATAAGCTGAGTAGATGATATCACAAAACTATAGCAGGAGAGCCCTGAAGGAAGGTAAGCAACGGACCCAAGCGCAGAGAGTGAGCTTCTTAGGACAATGAGATCACAAGCAACTTCCTCTCTGCTCTACTTTCCAAATTTTTATAATGTGCTGATAGTAGCTTTATAATGAGAAAACTGTAGTAAAAAGGAAAAGGTGGGCCGGATGGTGGTGGTGCACGCCTTTAATCCCAGCACTTGGGAGGCAGAGGCAGGCGGATCTCTGTGAGTTCGAGGCCAGCCTGGTCTACAGAGCGAGATCCAGGAAAGGCGCAAAGCTACACAGAGAAACCCTGTCTCGAAAAACAAACAAACAAACAAACAAACAAGCAAACAAACAAACAAACAAAAAAGCAGAGAGGAAAAGGTGCCAGAAATCATGAGCTGCCCAATAGCTGCCACTGCACCAGGTGATCAGACCCTTCTGTCTCCTTGCTATTTCTTGCATGCCAGAGAGACAGTTGACATCTGTGCATTTGGCGGGGCAGCAGCAAAAGGAAGAAACCAGGGAAGGCTTGGGAAAGGCCCAAGGTGGTCAGTCAAGCATTTTTCATGGTGGCACTTCCACAGTTGGCTGTTGTGACAGCTGCTTCTGCCAGGGTCATTTATCCAGGGAGACGAAAGCAAAAAAGGCAAGTCCAGCTTGGATTGGGATGGGGTTGGCTAAGTTCAGGTTCCCTTAGTTACAAGTTCATGTCAATTCCTACTTAGAGGAAAAAAATATTTACTGCTTCAAAAAACAAATAATGTTTTCTGGTCATATTTATGTAATCTGTGTTTATTTAAAGAAAATATGTATAAAAGTTATATCTCCCTTTGGTCCCACAGAAATCATGAAGAAATCTGAAGGACTATTCTGTGAAAAATCAAATGCATGGACAGGTGGAGCCTGCCAGTGCTCACACTCCCTTTCACAGAGTGCCATTGTGTGCCCGGGTCGGTCCTGTCAGGTGCCAGCTGTACACAATCAGTTGTGCAAAGTCTTAAATTAACTCGGAGGGAGGAAGTGTGCCCCCTACCTCCCTTCCAAAGCAGAGTTCCACCACTCATCTGATCTGGGATTCACTCCTTCCTTTAACCCAAAAACACACCTAAGGGGAAAGAACACTCCCCAGCAATGGGGGTTCTTTCATTTTTGTTTAAGAAAATATTTAATAACAAGTAGAGTTGTAATGATATCTCAGAATCTAAAGACAGTAAATCTCAGCTCGGTATTTTACGATTGTAACAGATTGCTTGCAGCACACCTCACAGTTAACCTCGCCATTTTAGTGTGGGAATACCACAGCTGTAAGCTCACCCTCTGTTTTTTTTAATTACCCTTTCAGCATTCACTTCATCGAATATCCAGATTGCATTTGAACTTGTTACCTTAAAGGCAACCCATTCTGCCATAAGATTGTGTGACTCTTAGGAAATCCTCCCCTGCAAGGTTCAGAAATACTGTTAACTTGCTGCAATTTTCTACTTGTTAGTCCTGTTAATGCGCCTCAGTGCCCTATAGCACAAATAACAGTGTCTCATGTGAAAACTCTTCTAAACAAGAGCTATCATTTATCTTCCAAATCACAGCATCCCTTTCCTGTCTTGTGGCTGATAAAGTGTGAATCCAATTGCCATGTCATAGAGTCCTCCTGCCTCGGTAAAGTCTGAGGTGTACGGCTCCCTGGCTTGCAAGCTCCCCTAGCAAGTCCATCTTTGCTGGACAGAGCTGGGACCTGGCTGATAGGTGCCCACTCCGCTCAGTCACTGTGTCAGTGAGCACACTGTCAGGCGGACGGGTCAGGGCCTTTACCTTTAGTTGATTCTGAACCTCACAATTCTCCAGCACCTTGTTGTGTACTTTGTATTCTCTAATATTTGCTCTGTCATTAAACATGACAGGGTTATCTTTGTCGGGCCTTAGAAGTGAAGGAACAGGAGAGAGGAACAGCTGCTAATGAACTTGGGTTTCTATTTTGAGAAAGAAAGAGTTCTGGAATTACATGGTTGGTAGTTGCACAATTTTGTGAAAATATTAGAACCATGGAGGAAAAATGAATGAATGAGTGAGTAAATAATGAATAAATGAATGAATGAATAAGAAAAATAAATCTAAATCCACTTATTCTTGATGCTTTCTGGAAATTAGAATTTATACTTTATCCATAACTAAGCAGAGATCTTAATGAATGTCCGTCTGGGTCGCCATGGTCACATCCTTTTTGTCTTCTGGCTGCTTTCATCTCTGAAGCATAAAATCCTATGCTTAGCCTTCTGCATAGGCACCTGCCTACCTGTCCCACCCCACTGGTTGGCTCAGTGAAAGAAGTGCCTTCCTTCTAGCCTGGTGAAAGATAGCACATGGGGAAGTGGATGTCTTCCAGTCTGCATACCTCAAAAGAGTACAGTTTCCTCTGCTCTCACAGGCATCTCTGTTGTGGGATATTTGCGGGATATGTGTTCTCACTGACAATAAAGTTTACCGTGAATCAGAGAAGCAGTGGAGAAGTGACCAGTGACCTCCTCTTGCTCTGCTTCCCCAATCCAAAAGGTCTGTTAATCTATCTAAGCCCCTCCCTACTACTTCTTGTGTCTCTCTATATGTATCCTAGGTCCTCCAAAACCTCCGTGGCTAACTTGGTCAGCCAATTGCTGACTTCACCCTCTGATTCAAAGGAAACTTTATTGGCAATCTCGGAGTGTCACTGCAAACATATCCCGCAACATTTCTGCTTACAATCCCTTTTCAGATGAACTTGTTTACCACAATTAAAACATCTGACCTTTTGATTTTCCTTAAAATTTTTAGAAATCACATCTATCAAAGTAGCATCGTAAGTGTGAGGTCTAATATCAGCTGTATTTCTGATCCATTCATCTGTGGTTTCTGATTTTGCTTTTAAAGGCCTAATCACCTTTTTGCATTCTGAATTATCATTTTCAAAAGCCAAAGATTCAATTAATATTTGTCTGACTTCTGGATCTGATATTATTCTATGTATAGCTGAAGTCAATCATTGTTTAAAAAAAAATCAGTGAAGGCTTCTTTTGGGCCTTGTATAATTTTAGTAAATGATTCAGTCCTCTTTCCTGATTCTTCATCCTTGTCCCAAGCATTCAAAGCTGCTATACAACATAGGGCCAGCTGATCATCAAATCCACACTGTCTTTACAAATCACCATACTGACCTTCACCGAAAAGCTGATTGGGAAATATTGATACCTCTACCTGTATTTCACTGTTCTATGACCTTAGCGCCCTCTTTCCACCATGTTTTCCATTGTAACTGATGACCAGCTTCCAATACTGCTGTATTGAAATCTTTCCAGTCTTGGAGGATAATTCTGTTCCAAGGTGCCCATGAATTTAACATCTGCTTCACGTAGGGTGAATGCATACCATATGAAACAACTCCTTCCTTAAATCTCCTCAAATCTTAACATTTCTACAGGATTCCAGTTAACTTCTGTATAGCCTTGGGGGTGCCTGTTATCTGGTGGTCGTTCTTGTATGGTCACTGGATAAATTAAGGTTGGTTTTCTTTTTTTTTTTTTTAAATTTATTTATTTAATGTGCATTGGTGTTTTACCTGCATGCATGTGTGAGGGTGTCATATCCCCTGGAATTGGAGTTACAGACAGTTGTGAGCTGCCATGTGGGTGCTGGGAATTGAACCCAGGTCCTCTGGAAGAGCAGCCAGTGCTCTTAACCGCTGAGCCATCTCTCCAGCCCCAAGGTTGGTTTTCTAATAACCTTGGACTTTTCCTCTTCAGTTTCATCATGCAGTGGTGCAGTAAATTCTGCTGTAAACTCCTCTGTCTCTGTGTGAATATTTTTCTTAGTTTCATTAGTAGGTCTTTCTAAGGCTTGTATCTTAACAGTCAATTTTTCATATTTGGCACAGATATCAAACCACTTTTTAATGGATAAAATATGAATTACCAAACTGATAATAATTATAATCAACATTACGTCAATCCCAGCTATGTTGATTATTCCTTCATTTACTTTTTCCAGTTTCAAACCATACATTGTAGAACCATACAGAGTTCCAACTCCCTACATTGTAGTATTCCCCATTCTTAACATGGGAAAGATTTTATTTTATGGATGTTTATCATGTAGTGTCCAATGCATGGCATTAGATCATGCAGCAGTGATGCCACCACCTCTCTCCACCACCTCAGATACTGCTCAGGCAGCTTCCCCCCCACTCCCTGCAAGCTCCCGTGAGTCCCTGATTTTTTGCTGCCCACCGCTGGCTCTACAGCTGCCAGAGTCAGCCTCCCACTGCTGGCTGTTATTCAAGTAGCCTCATGCTCTCGCTTGCCCTACCCTCGCGGCTGCTCCTGAACGGCCGCAGGTGTCCTAGGCCTGACCCTTGTAGCACAGTGACTAGCCTGGCTGCTTGACCCCTCACCTAACAGGCCCACCCTGTGTGGGATGAGTGCCTGGGGCAAGCAGAGCTCCGTTGTGCCCCCTCACCCACTCCCCCTCCACAGCCAAGCACAGCTACACGAGCTGACTACAAACTGAAGAAGCCAGAAGATCTGGTGAGACACCTGGGAATTCTTTGGGGGGGGATTAGGTTTTATTTATTTATTTTTAATGATTCAAGGTAAATTTGATTGGCAGTCTTGGTGTGTCAGTGTGAACAAATACCCCAAACAGTTTCCGGTCCTGTCAAGTTGCAAATTAACACTAACCATCATAAGCTTTCCATTCCATTCCCTTACCAGGAAGCCCACAGCAATCAGTTGGTAGAAGCCAGCATCTAGAAGCTATTCCTGAGAGATATTCATAGAGATCTTTACCCGAGCAACTTCCCCATAGGTTATGAGTGACATTTGATAAGAGTTTCTTGTCATAACATTACCTCTAGAGGCATAGAGACATAGGAACTAGAGAGCTTTTGACCCCTTGTGCCAGGCATAGGTTAGAGAACCTGATGCACAGATTGGGTGATGGTAGTTTGAAAATGTCAGGGGCTGAGTTAGAGTGTCTAGATCTGCCACCAGGAAGAAAAGAGACAGAAGTCTTGGAACATCTGCATGAGAAGATGCTCAGCACAGCCCCCAAGGCCAGGCCAGATCTCTTCCCTCACTGTGCAGATCTAAGGATCCCATAAACAGTGTTCTTCTTTCAGTATTGTCCTTCTTTGTTGAGCCTGTTGCCAGCCCTGCCGCAGCTCAGGGATCCGCACTCCCTCCCTTGAGACACAGAAAGAAGCAGTCTGTGGTGCTGCCACTGCTTCCTGCCCCTCTCCCTTCCTCCCCACACAGCAGGCCTTCAGAAAGCCTCAGGAGCCAGCCTGTTCTCACTCATCAGGGAGGCACTTAGCAGTGTTGTCTGCTTCTCTTCCTCAGTCCACAGGGACCTGCTTGCCCTTGGTTCTACATTGGAGACTGCTTAGACTTTCCCTACCACCACCCTGTGTGCCTACAGAGAGCTACAGGATAGGTTTCCCTCTGAGCCTGTTTCTTCTCTGTCCCCTGCTTGTCATAAAAACATTGTCCGCCATATAACCAACTGTTTTTAAAAAAACAACCACATACATATACACATTCACACACACACACACACACACACACACACACACACACACACACACACGAGCAAGATAAAACTTTGCAGAGCCCTTCCTCCTGGCAGAATGAATTGTTCCTACTGGATCATAATAACATGTTTTTTCATGTTTCTAACAGCAGTAAATATGATCACTTCCAATTTAATCCCCCTTTTTTCCTTGTTTCCCAGAGCAGGGTGTTCTTGACATATATACATCTCAAGTATCATGCTTGCTGCCCTGAATTTTAAAAATGTATGGTGTGTTACCAGACCTAACCAGGCAACCTGTGGTATATTTACAGTATTTCCCTTCTTCTGTTTGCTTTTTGACTTGTCTTCTTCATTCCTCTGTCTTTGTCCCTAAGTCTGTGGTTCCTTTAGGCTTCTATCCTGATATATAAGCCTGCTTCACTTCCTGTCCTAAACTAAATCTGTTTGTTTGGAATTGGCCTAGTCTTCCCTTGTTTCATCCCCATCTTTGAACTCATCTTTGAACTCATCTGTCATGTCTTGGTGATACATACAGGCTTACTGAATTCTGTCTTATGATTGTGCTGTCTCTTTGTCTCGTGTGGTGGATTTTGTTCACCTCATCCCCAGGGTTTTCTCATGTGAGTCACTGGATGCCCTACATGCTTTTCTCTCTGCGTGCCCACAGCCTTCTTAAAGATCATACCATGTGTTTCATTTTGTCCTTTGTTCCTGTCTGTATCCTTGCCATTTCCAACTAAGTAAGTGCTAACTTGAGTCTACTATGGGCAGAGAACTTATCTGACTCCTCATGAATGTCTTGAAGTTTGATTATATCTCGGCATATATTTTCTTGGTAACTATTCCATGTATACTTGAGAAACGTGTGTTCTCCTCATTGTTGAGAAACACTTGACAGATGTCGGCAAAGGCAGTGTTGCTCAGTCTTCTGGACCTCACCGTCTTGCTGTCTTCGTGCCTGTCTTAGCTCTTCTTTCCTGTGACAAGTGAGTCCCAGGGAGAAACAGTTTTGAAGGAGGACAGGTTTGTTTGGGCTGTGGTTTCAGAGGGCTTGGGCCACGGGCAACTAGACCCATTGCTTGGGCCTGAGGCAAGGTAAACCTTGTGTCAGTGAGAGTGTGTAGAAACCAGTGACCTCAACGCTATCAGGAAGCTGACCTTCCTGTAGTATGTCTTTTATCTCAGTATCTACTTTTAATTGCTATAGAAACTCCAACTATTTGTGTAAATTGTATGTCTTTGTTGATCTTTCTTTCACCGTCTTTTTAAAAAATATGTTGGGTTTTATGAAGAAATTGTGGACAGTTGAGGGTTCGGATGTCAATATTACCCCTGTGACCCATGCTACAACTTTTAACATTTCTTTACATTTAAAGTGAGGTAGTGGTAGTTGTCTTGGTTTATTTCCTTTATTATCTCTAATGCTGTTGGCCAATTAGAGGAGGAGATGGAAGGAAATTCTTGTGCTGAAGTGGATCTTTAGGCAAGTTTAAAAACCTTGTCATTGGATAGTGTAATTATTTATAAAATCTTTTGTAGTTATAAGACTTTCCTTTTGTTTGACCATTTTCACAATATGAAGTTCAACTAAAGTCTTTCTGTCAAGTTATCAACATCAACAAAACAAAATCTCTTTTTTTTTTTTTTTTTTTTCGAGACAGGGTTTCTCTGTGTAGCTTTGTGCCATTCCTGGATCTCGCTCTGTAGACCAGGCTGGCCTCGAACTCACAAAAGATCCGCCTGCCTCTGCCTCCCAAGTGCTGGGATTAAAGGTGTGCGCCACCACCGCCCGGCACAAATTCTCTTATATACAAATGCACCAGAAGTTTGTCTGCTTATACTTTCATGTACATATTAAGACCTAAATTTGAGACTTAAAAATTAAAAAAAAAAAAAAAAGTTGTCTTAGGGGCCCAGAGATGACTCAGCAATAAAGATGTACTGCTCTCACAAATGAGACAGGTTCTGTTCCCAACAGCCTTGTCAGGCAGCTTACAAGTGCTCGTGACTCTAGCTCCAGGGGAGCTGTTTGCCACACACACAGAGATGTGCATGTACACATAATTAAACATAATAATGAATCTTTTCTAAAAGGTATCTTAATACAAGAGTACATGTAATACACATACATTAGTTTGCTTCTCTTTGGGGGTAATGATGAATACTTAATCTTACACTATCGCTTGGCCTCTGATAGCTCTGACTTGGATAGACCAAACAGGTTTGAATGTAGAAAGCATTACTACATGTAAAGACTCACTAAATTATGATCACAAAGGGCCATTTCAAGAAAATATAATCTGAACACAGTCACAGTTTGCTTCAAAATAAATAGAGCAGAAAGACAGAAATACAGAGATGAGTTGATAGATTTTTTATTGCTGTGGGTTAATTTCGCATACCTTTCTCAGGAAATGATACTTCAAACAGACTAGAAGTTTGGTAAAATTGTAGAAAGTTTAAGCCACATAGCTAATATCTGCTCTTACAAGCTTATCTAATATACAGCATTTACAGTTAGAGAATGCATATTGTACTTCTTAAATATAAGATGCAGTTATTATTTGCTGTGCCAAGTAGAGTGATTTTTAAATCTTTTAAAATAACTATGAAAAAAGTATTCCAGATAATAAAATACAAATGGGAAATTTAACCATTAGATTTTCCTTTTTTATTTTATTCCAACTTTGCATTTAGTCCAACACAAAACAAACAGCCCTTGAAGTGTTACTGAACTGAGACCTGAACCATACTAACATAAATTGAGCACATAGGTTCAGGTTCCTTTGCTAGGAGTTTGGCTAGTGTCAGCTTAATGATGACTATCACTACTTCACAGATCATAAGACGCACTAGTCACTAGCTGTGGCCCCGTCACACAGATGGTGTCAGAGGAAGCTGACACTTCTGCCAGACTCTGAACCCCTCATGCCCCATCACGACCCTTGGAAACAAAGCTATGCTCTGTTGAATAACTTTGCACAAACTATAATAAATTATGCCCAAATTTCATCTTTCTACAGGAAATGCTTGGTTATTTGATAAATATTTAGAATATCACTAGGAATCCAAGAGTTTTTTTCTGAACACCTTATATAGAAATTGACTATACAAAAAAATTCCTTTACGTTTGGTCCCCAAATTCACTTAACAGGTTGGAATCTTGAAATCTTTTGCAAAAAGAAGAAATGAAAATCCCTAGTTCTGAGACGTCGTAATTACAAAGATAGGCTGTATAAGCATGTGAAAAGAAGTGCTCACAGGAGGCACAAAAGACGACAAGGATCGTTCTCAGTAAAATCAGAGAGTTAGCTGATAGCCTTTCTGTTTTGTGAGCAGTGTAACAAGTAAGATGAATTTAAACCTGAATTCATTGTCTACTTTGTGGTCAGAAATCTAAAACACACATAATTTGTTTTCATACATATTCAAATTGTCTTAGAATTGGGCTGTTACAACTGGCAAAGCAGTAGCATCCTGCCAGCCCCTGCCTCCCTGTGTAGTGATCTGAGGGTTATGTTAGCCGGCGTAGACCTCCTTCTTTAATGTACTTGTTGTGTGTTTTTGCTGTGAACTGGGATCTCCCTTTCTTTCTCCACAGAGCTCTCCTGCAGAAATCTGGCTGTAGCTGTGATGCACACACTTTGGGTCCTCTTGCCAGTGTGGGGACCAGAACAAAGACAATCAGTAGCTTCATGAGTATTCAGGGACAGAGAGGAGCAGTAGTCTGGGCCTGGACCGGGCTAAGCGTGCATGGTGGCTGTCAGAAGCTGCTGGCTCCTGTTCTTTAACTGTGATAGTTATATAGTTATAAGTGTTATAGTAAACACTTACAAATAATGATGGTTTTAAAGAAAATTAAACCATTAAACACATTTCAAAAATCATCAGCATTATACAATCAGATGCTTAGACCATAATCCAATTACTAATTATAAAAAGTGTGTTAAAAAAATCATCAATAACAACAAAAAAATCAACAGATTTGGAAATTTTTATATACATTTTTCATTATAGCTTTGCCAAATTAAAATTTAGCAAAAATTAAAGTTTAGCCATAACATATTTCCTTCTCTTCTTCCCCTCCACTCGAAAATCCACAAGATGCATGGCACAATTCAGAGTGTACTTAATGTGGTCCTCCAGTGTGCCTTGAAGAATCTAGGTTACCTAGCGCTTTCGACAGAGTATCTGTTTCCTTCTTTAGACTTTGGGGTTCCCTGTAGCTAGACTTTTCCTGCCGGGCCCACAGTCAGGACAAATCTCTCTCACCCGCCAGTCCCATACCCGCTCAGACCCAACCAAGTAAACACAGAGACTTATATTGCTTACAAACTGTATGGCTGTGGCAGGCTTCTTGCTAACTGTCCTTATATCTTAAATTAATCCATTTCTATAAATCTATACCTTGCCATGTGGCTCATGGCTTACTGGCATCTTTACATGCTGCTTGTCCTGGCGGTGGCTGGCAGTGTCTCCTTCCACCTTCCTGTTCTTTTCTCCTCTCTGTGAGTCCCG
>CABHPR010136175.1:59247-61747 GCA_902168415.1 Peromyscus melanophrys
AGCCTGCCACAGCCATACAGTTTGTATGGCTGTGGCAGGCTTCTTGCTAACTGTCCTTATATCTTAAATTAATCCATTTCTATAAATCTATACCTTGCCATGTGGCTCATGGCTTACTGGCATCTTTACATGCTGCTTGTCCTGGCGGTGGCTGGCAGTGTCTCCTTCCACCTTCCTGTTCTTTTCTCCTCTCTGTTAGTCCTGCCTATACTTCCTGTCCAGTCACTGGCCAATCAGTGTTTTATTTATTAACCAATCAGAGCAACACATTTGCCATACAGAACATCCCACAGCAGTTCCCACTTGTGGTACTTTTCTAAAACTGTGCAGGAGCCACTGAACTCAGCAGTGTGCCTTGTGCTGACCTGGTTCCCCACAAGTGAGCCCAGGGTTGTTTCTGTTACTACAAGGGACCATGTCACAGAGGGGAAGTGGCTTTCTCTAACAGAAGATACCTAGATGCCCCAAAACCATCTGTGGAGAAAGGTGGGCAGACAATTGATCCCATGTACCTGTTCCCTGTGGACATGCTCTTCTGCTTGCTGACTTGGGTTGCTGACAGTACTTGTTAGCACATTTGAAACACAATTGGAGACAGTTTAAGAAGGCAGTGGCTTACTATCCTCTGCATTCAAATGTAGGGACACTTGGACTCTACCTGCTCCCAAACTGTGAACACCCACACCTTGATATCTGCCCCTTAAAAGTCTAGACCTAAGATCATCTAAAAAGACCTTAGGTGACTTTTGTGGAAAGTCAGTCTCAGGACTTGGCCCTTCCTGGGAAGAGTATCACTAGGGAGGCTCATTCCTTTTGGAGAAGAATGTCCCTGTGTCTGCTGTGCCTGCTGTACAAGCCACAATAAATGAATTATCTTGTTAGCATACTGCCTTGGCAGTGTAAGAGAAACAGGTCATCTGGTTGTACGGTGTGGTAAAAGACTGGGTCTGCTGCATTCTCTGCTGCATGAGCAGCTTGAAAGAAACCACATTTCCTTGTGCTCCTACCACCAGGCATAGTGTATCTTACATGCCTACAAGCTACACCCCTTGCCCTCTCACAAGCTCTGTTGACACAGGATAGAAAGGTGGCCCCCAGGCTTTTGTCACATAGTTCACAGAATGGGGAAACAAGCTTTCCAGTTAACCTTCAGCATCTCAGCACTACTGTATGGACTGACCTTGTACTGCCTGTACGGGAGGTCACTGGGGACAAATATATGTGTATCTGAGCCTCCAGTTCTCAGATTCTCATCCAGGAGTTCATCCAACACAGTTTAAAAGATGCTTTTTAAAGTTGAATCCACACTGAACACGTAGACTTTCCCCTAACAGTACAATCAAAGAACTGTTTATAATGCATTTATATATATTAGATTTTGTAAGTACCTAGAGGTTATTTTAAATGAGGATATGCATAGATTGTGTGCAAATGCTTCAGTGCTTTATGTGTGTTCTGCAAATACTGCCATACTTTATAAATGGAACTGGCGCAATCAGGCCCTTCAAAGTCAGTGTGGCTGTCTTAGTAGCTGACCACCCCTCCTGGCTATCTTCATCTGGAATTACCTTTTTTCTTGACTTTTTAGCTGTTGGCCTTGTCATGATTTTCCCATAAGGGCCTTCAGGCCTTGTGACATTTTTTTTTAATTTATTTTATGTGCATTGGTATATAGGTGTTAGATCCCCTGCAACTGGAGTTACAGACAGTTGTGAGCTGCCATGTGGGTGCTGAGAATTGAACCCAGGTCCTCTGGAAGAGCAGTCAGTGCTCCTAACCACTGAGCCATCTCTCCAGCTCCGCCTTGTGGCATTTGTATATCAGGCAGAATGCCATGGTTTGAGCCCTCAGATTCAGTCCCCATAATCTCTTAGTCCACAGCTTATTCTTTCCCTGGTCCGTCCACTTCCATGAACAGAATCCTAATGCTAGGATTCAATGGGGTGCTTGTCTTAAAAACTGCACACTGTACTGAGAGGCAACTCACACCTAATTAGGAAAGTTTAATCTGTCATCTGTTGAAAATGTGCCATATATATCTTTAAAAAATAAGACCTACATGTACCATTTAATTTCACCAAAAACTATGTATAAAATCTGTTCTTTGTGTTGAGAAGGGAACCTTATTCACTCTTCAATAGATTTTGGAAGAGAAAATTTCCACTTGAGGGCAATTTTCCGCTCAGATGCACTTCTGGACTTTGTCTCTGACATCTTCGTGATGCCCTGTGCTTTGAATGCTCTTCCTCCTACACCTATTCCGTGGGAAGTCATTTCTAATCCCAGTTTTGAAACACTGATTTTTTTTTCCCCTTCTTGAAGTCTCTTATGTTAGAGGACATTCTGACCTCAGGCAAATCACAGGCAACTCAAATACTCGATCACAGACAAACCTTATTTTGGTAGCAGGGCCCTTCATGAATCTGGGAGGAGCAATGGAAAATTCTTTAGGTCCATCAGTTCAGAAGGAAGTGCACATCTTCTCCATTCATTTGGGGCA